>LPNX010016835.1:11027-32267 GCA_001517045.1 Pseudotsuga menziesii
TTTCATCCACATACAAGACAATAATCATCAATGAACCATGAATCAGCTTCAAATAAACATTAGGATCATACTTGCATCGAACAAAACTCAATGATAGCAGAAAGCCATCAATCTTGGCATACCAAGCCTTGGGGGCTTGCTTAAGCCCATACAATGATTTCTTTAGCCTGCACACAAGATATGGATTAGTAAAAAAACCTTGAGTCTGCTGCATGTAAATATCTTCAGTAATATCTCCATTCAGAAAAGCACACTTCACATCCATGTGATGTACCTCCCAGTGCTTCAAAGCTGCAATGGCTAAGGCTAGCCTGATGGAGTCCATCTTTGCCATTGGTGCAAAGGTCTCATTGTAGTCTATACCATGTACCTGTGAGTAGCCCTTGGATACCAATCTTGCCTTATATTTCAAAGGTGAACCATCAGTAGCAAGCTTAGTTTTGAAAACCCACTTACATTGAACTAGCTTCCTCCCTGAGGGAAGATCAACCAGCTCCTAAGTGTTGTTCTCTTGGAATGAGATGAATTATTCTTTCATGGTTGTTTGCCATCTTGGATCATGTGCTGCATATTCATATGTCTGTGGTTTTGATTCAACCATAAGATAGCATTTCTCTACAAACAAAGGGTCTTTCATACACAGGGCACTCTCAAACTGAGATCTAGTCCTCCTAGAATCACTAGGATTTCCAGCTAGTTCCCCAGCTGCATGAATGGTGTTTTCTGCCCATTTTGGTCTTGTAGGACTATTAGGATATGCAATTAAATCATAATTATCAAACATATAAGAATCATCAAACTCATTTATCTCTTCACTTACATTCAGTGCTTCTAGTGGTGAAGAAGACTCTCCAACTTCCTCTACTGCTAAAGGTTCTTCTTGGAACTGAACACTCCTTTCAATGAAGGCTTTGTTTGTGCTCAAATTGATCAGCTTGTACCCTTTTGAATCTTCAGAGTACCCAACAAATAGACACTCTTGGCTTTGGGGATGCAAAGCCTTTCTCTTGTCTGTTGGAATTCTAACCCAAGCCCTTGAGCCAAAACTCCTGAAATGGGTCACATCTGGCTTGTGCCCACTCCATGCTTCAAAAGGAGTCATACCATCAAGTTGTTTATGAGGCACCCTATTTTGGATATAGGTTGCACATTTTATAGCTTCGGACCAAAAATTTGGTGGCAAAGCCTTAGCCTCCATCATGCAGGTTGCCATCTCTTTCAGTGATCTGTTCTTCCTCTCAGCAACACCATTTTGCTGTGGTGTGTAAGGGATAGAATGTTGCATATGAATACCTGCATCTGCACAATATTGAATGAACTCAGACTTGACATAATCACCACCATTGTTATATCTGAGGACCTTGAGTTTCCTCCCAGACTAGTTTTCAACCAAAGCCTTAAAGACTTTGAAGAGGCCAAAAACTTCAGACTTATGCTTCAGGAAGTAAACTCAGCAGTACCTGGAAAAGTCATCTATGAATGTCAATGAATATTTGGCCTAACTCATTTACATATGAGGAAATGGGCCAGCAACATCACTGTGGATCAACTCAAGAGGTGCAGAGGTTCTCTCATGACTAGCTTTCTCAAATTTATGCTCTGGGTGTTTTCCTAAGATACAACCTTGACAGACTCCTTTGGAAAACTTAATCTTTGGTAACCCAATGACCATTTCTTTTTCACTAAGATCAAAAATATACTTATAATTAAGATGGCCAAATATTTCATGCCAAAGCTTGCTTGCCTCATTAGGATGAATCAGAAGAGCAGAGGGGTTTGAGTAGGGTAGAAAATGTGAAAACATGTATACCTTCCAAGTGTGATTTGCAACTCCTTTTGCAATGACTTTACCACTTGAGATCTCTGTGATCTCAACTTCATCAGGGGAGAATATGACCTTCTTTGGAGACCCTGTGCGGGTCATCTTATACACTGACAAGAGGTTAGAGGCAAGACCTGGAACATACAATACATTGTTGAACTTACCATGGTCAAGATCAATCCTCCCTTTGCCCAAACTTTCAGTGAGAGAGTCATCTCCCAGTACTATTGGTGGACCTTTCGACATGTCAAGTGAGGTGAATGCCTCCTTGGTCAAAACCATATGTCTTGAAGCTCCAGAATCAATGATGAAACTAGATGAGCTTGATGTGCCAGCAACCAATGCATGAACTCTCTCTCTGTCTTCTGAATTTGATCCTCCTTCCCTCTTCTTTGAGCTATCAAGAAGGGAGATGCCATTCTTCTCCAGTAGTTGGGTCAGCATGTCAATTTGCTTCTTCATGCAGGAGATTTTAGGATGATTTCCCTTACTGCAGTATGCGCACTTGCTCATTTCTCCTTTGTCTTCTTCTTCTGGGGGTTCTTCTTGGAACCTTAGGGCTCCTCTGGAGACTTGTTCTTGTCTCTCTTTTGCTCAGGTGGATTATTATATTTCTTCTTGCATTTTGAATCCACCCTCAAATCTCCAGTAACCAGAGCTTGGTCTTTGGAAGGTTTGATGGTGCCCATCATCACCAGTTTATCTTGTTCTTGTGTGAGAGATTCCATGAACTCTGCAAGTTTAGGCATCTTCCAGGCTTGAGCTGTCAACTTGGTGGCATGGAAGGTCAAAACAAGCACTGAATAGTCAAGGCCAAGCTTCAAGAGTATGGCCAAAACCAATTTCTCCTCCTTGTTTTCAATTCCACACTGTTTTAGCTACAAAACAAGGGCTTTAAACTTGGAAAAGTAGAGTTGCAGGGATTCGAAGTTGCTGGGACTCAAGGAGATCAATTCATTCTCAATTTGATGTCCTCTCATCTCATTTTTTTTACCAAAAATATCAACAAGCTTCTCCCACACTTCATTTGGTGATGTCAATCCATCAAGATGGAAAAGGAGGTCTCTGGATATGCTCAGACACAGCAAACCATAGGCCTCATCCCTCCTGTTGTGCAATTTAATTTTCTCTGCAGCTGCATTGGAATCTACTTCTGTTGCCATAGCCACTCTATAGAGGTCTTTCACTCTCAACAGTATCTCCATCTCTACTTTCCATTCAAATAAACTAAATGGAGTCAAGATTATCTTCTGAGATTGATCCATAGCTCAGAAATTGTCCCTTCAGTCAATAGAATGCTCCCAGTCAATGATGTCGAACTTGCAATAACGATATGGAAGGAGAAAAATCAATCTACAAAGGCTCTGATACCATGTGGAAATTGAACCTAGGTGTTAGAACAATTACACTCACAAAATTTTCCAATTACACATGCAAATTACACACAAAGGAGACTGAATATGGAGCAGAAAACTAATCTATATTAAATAAGTGTACAATAGCCAACCTTGTGAAGTCATAGGCTACCACAATAAATAATTACATGAGATATTCGAATGCATTGGGATTCCATTCGAATTATTCAAAAGCAAGCTTACTAAATCTAGTCAAATCCCCCATAGGTGCATAAAGCAGTTTCCAAATCTTCCTAGGAGCTCACGAATTGGAAAAATCATTTAGGCAAGCTAATAGGTGATCGAAGGAAAAATCATACATGCTTTTATTAGGAGAAAAGAGAGGAGAATGATGAGGGCAAAAAACAAGTCAACTTCACCTAGTCATACTTTCCCAATTGCCTTAAAACTCAGTAAAAGCAGCAATAAAGAAGAAAAAGCAAATATGCGCTAGGGAGGTTCAGGAATAAAGCATAATTGATTCCAAGAGGTTTCCCAAGCGCTCCATGACTCAGTTTTAGCAATTTTGACCATCTAGGACATGTGGAGGACACTTTGCATAGAGTGGAATATGGAAACTAGGCAAATAAGACAAAAATGGATTAATTAATGTCTAAGGTAGCCAACTATGGGTTGATTATTCTAACACTCTTCACGATCCCCATGTATATTTATATATTGCTTATCTTGCTTATATTGCTTTTTGTACATGCAAGTATCTTTTTCTTTGTTGCCCCCATTTATATGCTGACATTGACATATATATTATTTTATGCAGCTTGATAGTGAGTGAGTGGTGCTTGAAGAGCACCCAATCAAGGTCGTCACTCACCCACCTCTCCCCCCCCAACGTACATGTATGTCTCGCTTTCTTTGAAAAATTCATTGTCCCTCCATGTAGTATAGTTTTATTTGTACATGCAAGTATGTTTTTCGTGCTCCCATTGATTTGTTGACATTGACATATATATATTTTTTATGAAGCTTGATAGTGAGCAAGTGGTGCTTGAAGAGCACCCAATCGGGGTCGCTGCTAGTGAGGCACCACGACCCACCATAACTTACTCATGTACAGTAAGTAAAAATGTTATATTGGTTTGGAATTTGAACAAATGTACAGGATAGTCGCGACTTGGTCGCCACTAATAATAATAAAAAGTGCAGATTTATGAGTGTTATTTATGTAAAAAGTATGAGTGTTTTGTTTTAAATATGGAGTGTTATGTCGCATATGATATTTCTATCGAGGAAAAAGAAAAATTGTCGCAGCAGAAAAATGGTGGCGTAGACTCTCCGACTGTCGCATGGAAATAAATGTGTTGAATCCCATATATCTGTTGCAAGAAGAAAATTATTGTCGCATGCTGAAATTTGGTCGCAAAACAGCAAATGCCTGTAGTTAATTTGAGGATGCAGAATATTTCAGCAGAATACTTTTTGGTAACTTTCTTCATTAATGCACAATAAATACCATTGAATTGACATGAAAAGTGACAGTTTGATTGTAATGATTCAAAAGACTGCTTCGTGTGACAGAAATCGATGCCTCCTTTCCATATTTCCTAAGCGTGTGACTCGATGATTGACTGAATGGGCGCACTTATATTGTCTTCACACCAAAGTTTCCTTCATTCTATTGCATATGACTGAGTATGTTGAGCTATTGTGTCTACAACTATAAGATTTGAGGCGACTTTTCGTAGAGTATGGTCATTTCTATCTCCAATACAAGCACCATTGCAGAATCAGGTGTCAAAACACCTTCACCTACGCCCATTATGGAAGACACTGCTGCATTTGTTCCACCGTCGGTTATGGTTGCAGAAGAAGTTGTACAGTCACGGGTGATTCCACAAGTTCATTTACGACTAGACCCACCTGACACGCCAAAAAGGAAAAGACCTGCCACCCACAAGAAGGCAACAACACCGCCACCACAAGATGAAGAAGTAGATTCTGCATCTATGGTGCCAGACTATGTCCCACCCAGACCAAACAATGTGCCTAAGGATAGACTTGGAAAAAATGCAAATTATCAATTGGAATCACCAGACATACCGAAAAGAGTTCGAGTAATGGAAAACACCATTCCAAACTTGCAGAAGATGAGCTTTGACGACCATGACTTGCACAGGTTTCTAGAATTGGAAATGAAAAAATATATAACAATTGTCTATGACACAGCTCGGATGTACCTATCCATATGGTTCCAATGAAATGGGTAAGAGGATTGGAAAAATTTGGATTACTGTTGTCAATGCATGTGCCACATTTAGGCCGCACAACAGAAGTCAATCCATGTGTTAAACAGTTGCTAGTTTGTTTGCATTGCGAATTTCTATGGTTCGACTGGAAGATTTCAGGGGATGTCGAGTTGATAGCAGCAATCATCGGGTTTCCACTTATAGGCATCGACCCAATGCCAGTTTTTGGGAAAGACCAAGACACAACATTAACAAATAAGTTGAAAGAGAAGTATGAGATGACAAGGGACACATGAGGCTTTGCAATCACCTCTATTAATGATATTTTTGTTAGGTTTGCAATGAAATTTTTATCTACTAAGTTGATGCAGAAGATGCGACTGAACCAATGTACCACAGGGACAATCGCTACAGTAGAGCTATGTGCAGCATGAGTCCAAATCAACTGGTCACACTATATACTAAATGAACTTTAAGCATATGCAGAAGATGTATAGGAAAAAGGTATCCCATTTCATTATTCTTGGCTATTAATTTTGATTTCTTTTGTCACATGGGCATAACTAGCAAACTACTAAGGGGTAGATGTTATCGTCTTATATTGAGGAGCTTGATACCAAAATCTCAGGTTTGACAAGGAGAAACCTAAGCGACATAAATAAAATCATGTAGAATCCTTTTTACAGAGTGAGTCCCTTAGACATTCTATTAATAAGTAGGCCAAGCTCACCACGACGACCATTAAGAGGTTTCAGAAACTTATCAATTTTTTAGTCGGGGCCCATCATATTTTCTTGGCGCCTTGTCAGGATGTACAAAAGCAATGTTTGGTGATGTAGTTTTAGTTGTATGTTGTTGAAGTCGATGCCATATTTCAAGACTCATCGATAGAATGGAGATTTCTTGTCGCAAATGATCAGCTCTCTGCAAAATAATTGTCGCAACGGGATGATCCATCAAAAAAGAAAGATGGAGTAAGGGAGAAGATCCACCACCATAAGATAATCCACATACTTCCCCCATTAATACTCAGATTGATTCAAGTACGAACCCAATAGACCCAACAGTGGGGGATAAGAGGAAGCAATAAGAGAAGTTTGTGTAGGGTCACAAGAAGAGGTAGGAAAAAAATCATCTGGAGTTTCCAGCCTTACAAATGATGACTATACGCTTCTGACATATGCAATGGCAGAGCTCAAAAATGCAAGCCTCAAGAAGATAGATTAGCGGAAGACATAAGTAACAAGTAGCATTGTAGATTTACAGTAGACACTTTGTAAAGTAGTAAAAGAAGTTCGAGTGGCGGTCGACTACATGCCACAATTTCCCGAGTCGCAAGACATAGCTGGCTCGTCTTAAGAGCGACCTAGAAATACGTTGACACCAAATCCACCAAGAAAGACTCAAGTGTTGGGTCAAGCAATCAACTTCGAGACAACAGAGCTTAATCCCATGGTCAAATATTTGGGCCATGTCACCATAGATTTCTCTGCACTGCCAATGTATGAAGTGCATGCCATTCAGAATGTCATAGTCACAAAAATGAAGAATAGAGAACATGTGTTGGTTAATTAGGTAAAATATTTGCACAAATATGTCAATAAGATGAAGAAAACAATCCAGGAAACATAGCAAAAATCCAAGACCTGAGAGGAGGACAAGCATCGGCTCCATAGAACTGTTACACTCGCTTGCAACAATTTTAATAACGAAGGCATCATGTATGAGATGTTTGTAGAAGCCAAATCCTTTTGACTTGGAGGGATTGCAAAAAACCTTCGCAAGAGGGTCACAGAGTTGGAATTACAAGTGAAACCTAGTACACCTCCATAGGTACTAGAATAAAGAAGAAAAGCAACAATAGAGGTTGCGATGACGATGGAAGAGGCGAAGGCACTATCTACTGAGGCCGCAGTCAAGCAAGTTTCTTAGTCATGGGAAGCTTTGATCAATGATGAAGAACTAGAAAAATTAACAGAGTAGCTTCGCACTGCTTAAGCATAAGCTAACCGGCTAAAGAATGAGGTAAATAAGATACAAATACTAGGGAAAATGGTGAAGGCTGATGACATGAAGAAACTACAACAACAGGTCACAAAATTGTGAAAACAACAACAAAAGAGGAATTACAGGGTTGTAGAGTTACAAGCATAGGTAGAGAGAGTTACAGGTGTCATTCGACCTATACACCAAAAAATGCGACAAGCATTGAGATTGGCATGACTTACAACTTCAGAACACATCATTTCCAAAGTTTTGGAAAATTTGAAGAAGACAGAATGAGAAGTGCGATAGGAGACTAAACAACTAGTGAAAGTCTTTCAGGATTTTCAAAGCAAGGTTGCAATAACAGAGGTTTCAGACTAATGTGGCTTGGGACAAGCCACGGGTGAGTGTTGGCAGCATGTTGACCCTAGGAAATTTTAGTCATAATTTGGCCAGAATTCTGCTCAGGAAGATAAATATTTTGGTTGCAAGACAAAAAGGAAGTTGCAACAAAAGAAGATATGAAGGAGAGTCGCGAATGAAGAATAAAAAAGTATATGAAATGGAAAGTTCGACTGATCATGGATAAAGAGTTAGTTATAATAAAGCACACTTTTGATAATAAAGCATAATTGTATTTTAGGTCGATAGTGCCTATTTTTTGGCTGTAACTGAATGTACGAAAATATAAATGAAAGCCTATCGGCTAACATAGAAGAGTCGGTTGATTAAGACTTGTAAAATCTTATAAAAGGGAGAAACCAAGCAATGTGTTGGTGGCTCATTGTTAGTTAGTGATTGAGAGACTAGGTTGAAGAGATAAGAGAGATGTTTAGCTAGAGAATAAATCTAGGCTATGTATGGATCGACAGTTGAGAGAAGAAGAGAAGAAATACATAGACCCAAAACCAGAGAGCACAAGAGGAGAGAAGTCTATACGAATTGTAAAGAACATCTAAAGAAGAGTCTGCAAGTTGAGTGCACACACAAAAGGTGCTAATCGATTTGTCATGCCAGATGAAGAGCACCTTTGTGGTTTCTCCCATATGGGTTTCCACATTAAATGTTGTCTCTATGTGCCTTTGATAATTATGTTTATGTTGAATGCATGCATGATGTCAATTAGTGTATCTAAATATGTCGCACAATGTATGTTTATGAATAAACCCATGTGTGTGTGTGTGTGTGTCGCGTCGCTAATAGATTGAATTTGTGATAAGGATTTTATGTTAATTGTTGTGATTTGTGTCGACGGATGAGTATACTATTATCTTGAATGGATAAACAAAGAACAAGAAGTATAATTCATGGCTTTGGTAGAGTGATTTCATAAAGTACTGTAGGAATAGAAATCCCCACATGATTGTAGAAACTTGGTTTTGACAGTTCCAATAAGATATCTCAGGTTAGACTGCATCTGCATCATAGGTGTTGTCAACGGGGTCCTGCTCTATCGAGTCAATATCTCAAGCTTTGAAGATGAACAAGGGATCTGAACTTGGGTTGACCGGAAGAACGCCAACAACTTCTCTCTTATGTGCTAGATGAAAAATATAGCATAGAGAAGATCCCATGAGAAACAACCAACAATGAAATTTGTTGACAAAGTCGATGACTTCCATCAATTCTCGGATGTGGGTGTTAACTATGGACATGTGGATAGGGTGGATGCTGACGAGGCCACTCCCAACCACACATGACCTCACACTTATGTCATCAATGTGTGCATTCATATCAAAGCGGGACGTGGACGCGCTTGGGCAGGACAAAAGGACCAGACTGTCCTTTCAAATCCCTATCGTATTTAATTTCCCACCTGGCTGTCATAAACCTCACCAACGCCACTTAACTTGGATGACGTTGGAGGCTGGGTTGTTTCACTGGCACCCTACTTCATTCTCTTCTATCAGTTCTCTTGGCTTCATACCGTCAACCTTCTCATCCATGGCTCATCCCTGGCTCATCTTGTACTTACTCTTCTTTTAGTCTGTCTTTACCTTTCTCCACTTACAGTTGGGCTCAATCTATGCCCAGAAGACAAAGAGGTACCCCCCGCAGAGGGCATGGACGTAATGCTCAGGATCATCGCCACGTACCTCTCTCGGCCCAAGCCAGTGGCTATGACTTTGATTTGGAGATCCCTGAGGAAGTTAGGTGAATTGTTAATGATTGGGAAGATGAATTATCAGGAGCTCACAATGCAGCTGTAGAACAACGAAGTGCAGATAGAATTACTAGGTTTTTAAGAACCTACTCACTCAACTGGTCCTCTAGTTCAACCCTTTGGTTTCTCCACCCCTAGAGCCTCCAGCTTCACCCCCGTCATCCGCTCAGGATGTTGCGCCACCGGTTCCACCACTGCCCTCTATCAGCCCAGCCTCCACCTATGTTCATCCACCCAGCTCCATCCCATCTCCGCATTGTTGATCTTCCACCCTCCCTTCTGGAAAATTTTCATCCAACCCAGTCGTTACCAAAAATATGGCTCCACTCCCCACCAATTCACCCCCTGCAGGTTCAATGGAAGATGAAAGCAGCTCCAGTGATGAAGAAATGACGATGCCTATCGACACTTCAGAGGTAACTTCCAGTGGAACCACGAAGGCCAAGTCAAGCAAGCATGTTCAGCCAAGTGTACCTACTTATCCAGCCTCACCAGGTTACAGTTATCCTATCGAGGAGGAACCATTCTTCAATCCATGAACCAATTTCGCCATGGCCATGCATCGATATGCATGGAAGCCCCAAGGTTTTTTCACCTCGGCCACGTGTTGTTCAGCATGGGACTCTCAGGTTTTTCTTGTTTATTTCAATGTTAACGTGTTAGCACAGTATCTGGCTCCTCCAAAAATTGAGGTTTTTGTGTATGCTTTTTTTGGAGAGCCTGTTTTTCCTCCTGGAGGGAGGATTTTGTGGACCTATTTTCCCTCCTAGAGGGAGGGATAAGACTTATATTGGAACTCTATACCTACTTATCTTGAGCAGGTATGTCTGAAAACTCATATGTACCACCATTTTCTTTTCTTAATAGATTAGAACTTACCAAAAAAAAGATGACTTCTACCATTAATGAAAATGGAATCCAAGGTACAACATGAATTCCAAAGTGTGAATAAAGGTCTTGAGATTCTAGTTTTGTTTTAATGTCCTTGGAGAATTGACTCTCCAAAACTGCAACCAAGGCCCTAAAACCTAGACTAGTGTTAGTTTTCTAAGAAAGAACAACAAGTCTAGTTGTTTGTTTTGTTACGTTGCTTTTAAGAGCTATTGTTACTCAAAGGGATGTGAAAGTGAGAAAACGATAATGTTTGCAATTGAAAAATATTCCAAAAATAATATTTGCAAATGGAAATAATTGCTTTAAACTTTTAAATAAATGGTTGAAGCAATACTTTGAGAAAACTCCTACAACCAAAGCAATCAATTATTTGTGTTTTGCATGAGAGCGTGTTAATGAAATCTCTCTAATCTTTCAACCAAGGAACAACAAATAATAAGAGTGTGTTTGTTGTTGTGCTTTCAGTCAACCCAGTTTTAGATCCTTGATCGCCAACAAAACCCAAGATATCGTCCCGACAGAGGGTATTTCGTTGGCAACACTTGCAACACAGATGAAGTCTCACCCGAGATATCTTATTGGGAACTTCCAGAGCCAAGTTTCTGCAGTTATGAGGGGGATTTTCTTATTACAACATTATCGTAGAACTCAACAGAACCCAGGGAATATAATTATGTCTCATACATTCATTCAAGAAAATAACCTATTGATCCATAGACATATATGATAGTATGTAACATAAAGCATTAACACACATTGACCACTATTCCATGTGATCATATCATTAGAAGTGCGACATATATAGATAAGTTCATTCACAACTCAACACATTTAGACCAACTCATTCACAAAATATATGCATTCAACATAAATAGAGAGATTAAAGACACACAAACACAAGATTTAACGTGGAAACCCATCTGAGAAAAACCACAAAGGTGCTCTTCATTTGGCATGATAAATGGTTTAGCACCTTTGGTATTCACACTTAGCTTGCAGACTCTTCTTTTGATACTATTTACAATTCATGTATTCCTCTCTCATCTCATGCTCTCTAGTTTTATGTCTCTCCTTATTTTCTTGCTCCTCCTCTTGGTCTTAATTGTCGTATATGAATATGTCTCATTGCTTCATGTTTTGTTCATGTAGGCACACACACACACACACACACACACACACACACATATCCATTCATAAATATGTCGTAATGCCTCCTCTAAATATAATTTTGCATTGACCAGGAGAAGTAACTAGCATTGGTTGGAAAATAAGCAGGTTTTTTTTTGTGTGACAACAATATATAAACACAACCTCTAGAATATTTCTAAGCACATGTAATTTCTCAATCCAAATGTTGGTACTCTAGTTGATTCATGTTTGTAAAGGATCAAGAAAGGGATATCGTTCAATCGAATTTAGATATTTATTTGGTACTAAGATCAGAGGGAGATACCTCACAAGATTACTAATAATATATTCACAAGAGTATGCCATATTTCACAAATAATTAACATGAAATTGGTTGGAAGCAATAACTAGCAGATTTGGGACTGAGATATGCAAACTCTTAGCTAGAGGCATTTCCATGGGGAATGGATTCAGATAGAAAATCTTTAAAAACTGAATTAGACACAATATCAAATGTAGAGGAATTTCATTGAATGGAATAGCAAATCAACTTTAAATGAGGATGAAATGTGAAAGAATGGACGTATTGATGCTCTAATACAAAGTAGTCAACATTTCTTAACAGGCTGCAAAATATTCAAGAATCAACTTGTCAACATAATACACATACAACTATACAAATAATCAAACGATCTTGAATTCCTTGCCTAACATAAATGAATATCCAGCGAATAGGCCAGAGGCTAACTGAAATTGAAAATTCTAAATACTACAATATTCATGCTTACAGACTGAATAATTTCCAAAATGTTGCTCAAATATTTATTTCATGAAAAAACTACAGAGAAGAAATATTGTGGAATACAAAAGAAGATACACAACTGCTACATTCATCGATCTTAATATTTAGAAAGCATTGCATTCTCTCTTCCTTCGTAATCCTGAATCCATGGACTAGTTTCTCTTTAATGACTATCAGTTTCCTTTTGCTGAAAGCAATTACAATAAATGGCCTGCTAACCATGGCTAGCTCGACTCTCTCCATCTTCTTTATAAATTTTACCTCTCTCTTGAATTTGACTGCGCTCCCCTTTTTATAGATTCTTGAAAAACTGAAGTACATTACTTACTGGATTAATGAATTCTCCTTAATCTCTTTCTCCTTTTAAAAACATAATATTATCCTTCTTTTAGAAACTATTACCATAATTGCGTTGTAGGCATTTTTCTATATGATATTCTATTTGAAAACATTGTTTATAAATTCGTCATCTATCCCGCTAATAGCATTTCACCATGTGTTGTTTTAAATGTTGCTCATATACTTGTGCTTACCCGCTGGTTATTCACTGGTGTCCTGCTCGTTCTTGCATTCAGTAATCTTGAGGCATGCATCCTAATACAGATTCATGTTGTCAAAATTTCCTCCACTGTGCGACCTGTACATACACGCACCATACATCCAACATAATTGAGCTCCCTGCAATTTTTAACACGAATAACACACTTCATCTGCATTGAAAACCATAACTTTGAACAATTATCTGACATTTTTCCTGTAGAGCATTGCTTTTTGTGGAGATTCTGTTATTTTGTAAATTATTTGTGCAACTACTGAAGATTTAATGTTTGTTCTGAAAAGAGCATTTGGGACGAAGAAGGAGACTAAGGGTAAAATAGAGATGGAGATGCGTCTGGTGCTTTCCACAGAGATGGAAATGCGTCTCGTGATCCCAATGTTTCTAAAATTTCACACATTTGTCTTCCCCCAACACATCCAAAGATCCCAATGTTTCCAAAATTGGCATCAATTCCAACTGAGAGAAACCGATAACAATTATTCGTTGAATCTTTGTACACTGCGAAAAACGTTGGAAATATTAATTACTCGCAGATCCGTATCTGATCTCAGTCGAATATGTCAAAGTCCATATCAGTCAAGATCTTGTCGGTCAGTATAACAAGAGTGAAGAGTCCATGATTCGGCAATATAAACCAGTCGAATTAATTTCTGAAGCCAAGTTTGTAGGTAGATAGTTATTACAGCCAGTAATGGCAAGTCTGTAGATTCACGTAGAAGTAATTTTTAGGTTTCCTATAAATAGAAGAAGAAGATTCTAGATCAAGTTAGACAACGGAACTCACGAGAGAACTCTAGGTGAGAAAAAGAGAGAAAGAGAGAACTCTGAGTAGAGAGTGAAGTTGAAGCTCAAGCTTCTGTATGATTGATTCTGTCAAAGAGCCGAAGCTTTGTAAAAGGATCTGTCGGTGAGCTGACAAGTTTGGATTCAAAAGTTTGTACTACTTTTTGTTATTTCTGGAAAAATTATATATATATCAAATATTTTATGGTTGAATGCATATTTACTTGGCCACACATTCTTTCCAGAGTTACTTGTGTAAATGTTGTTTACAATTACAGTATGAGTGAAAAATCAAAGAATCCATAAATTTCTCACCCAGTGAAAGTTCCAGGTTTTACGACAGAGTGGTCAACACAAGTCTTCCTAAATGTTTGGTTGTATATGTCTTATAATTATGTTGAATTGTTTATTGTGTCGGTTTTTACTTCATCTTACTGTAGGTGAAAAACATTTGTAATTTCATAAGTCTTTTAGACAAAGAAACATCCTTTGCAAATTCTGACTAAAACCAAGCCAGAACAAGTGAGTCCAAGTAAAATGATCAAGTTAAGCCGATAAGTTGTCAAAGTGGTCAAACTGACAAGTTGTCAGTTAATTTCTGTCTAAGTGGTAAAACCAACAAGTTGTTGAAGAACATAAGTGGTTGAAGTAAAACCAGTCAGTAAAACTGACAAATTGTCGAGGTAAAACCTGTCAGTAGAACCAACAAGTAGAGGTAAAAGAGTTGAGCCAAAAGTTCGACCATATTGGTAAATTTATCTAGTCAAGAGTTAGACAAGTTTCACTCAACAAGAAAAAGAAAAAGAAGTCGGCATGAATTTTTATAACTGAGTAGTAAACTCAAGTTTGTCGGCTCGGTTTTAGCTAACTGGTATCAGAGAAAGATTTAGGAAATAAATATTGTCTTAAAAAGGTGGAAAAGTGATTTTCTAGGGAAAGTTAAAAATTAAAAATGGCTTCCACTTCTGGTTCATTGCAAACTCCAATTTTTACAGGAAAGAATTATGAATATTGGTCTCCAACAATGAAGTCTTTGTTCAGAGGTCAATATTTATGGGAGATAGTCCAGCATGGTTATGCAGAACCAACACATATGACAGCATATAACAATCTCACACAAGCTGAGAAAGATGTCTTGAGGGAACAAAGGAAGAAAGATGGAAAGGATATATTCTACATACATCAATCCATGCATGAAATCACACTCCCAAGAGTAGCAACAAAAATCAACGCTAAGAAAGCATGGGATACACTGGAGACCACATATCAGGGATTGGGAAAGGTAAAGACTTCCAAGTTACATATTTTGAGAAGATATTTTGAATCTTTGTCCATGAAAGATTCAGAGTCGGTAGACTCATTCTACACCAGAGTTTTTGTTTTGATAAATCAACTTAAATCTCATGGAGAAGTCATAGAAGACCAAAGAGTTGTTGAAAAAATTCTCAGAAGTCTCCCCCCAAGAATCTTTGGTTGTGACCTTGGAAGAACACACAGACATGTCGATGTTTACCATTGATGAGTTGCAAGCTTCACTCATCAATCATGAACATAGACTCAACAGAACACAAACATAATTGGAAGGTGCATTCGCAGCACAGCCATCCATAAGTCGTGGTAGAGGCAGGGGAAGAAACAACTTCAAAGGTAGAGGAAGAAGTTCTTCCAAAGGAGGACGAGGAAGAAGTCCTGCAAATGTTG
The DNA here is from genome assembly GCA_001517045.1 of Pseudotsuga menziesii. Taxonomy (NCBI): domain Eukaryota; kingdom Viridiplantae; phylum Streptophyta; class Pinopsida; order Pinales; family Pinaceae; genus Pseudotsuga; species Pseudotsuga menziesii. The sequence goes on from LPNX010016835.1 coordinate 26,465, forward strand.
CTGGTAGAGGAGATCATTAGAATCCAAGTAATCCAAGCGGCCAGAGGTTTGATAAATAAAAAATTCAATGTCATTACTGTAATAAATTTGGTCATTATGCATATTAATGCAGGAAGAAACAATATGACCAAGGAAGGAAAATTCTAAATCAGTCGACCAACACCAGCACTCTGAAAAGTGCAATGTTAATGGCTTCTACATCTCCAATTGAATGCAAAGTTGTCCAAGAAAGTCCACATGACATATGGTACTTAGATTCAAGATGCAGCAATCACATGATTAGCAGTTTATATTTGTTTTCCAGTCTAGATAATTCAGTTCAAACTGATGTTACACTTGGAAACAATGCCCAAGTTACTGTTTTGGGAAAAGGTATTGTTGGTATTGTAACCAGACAAGGGGAGAGTAAGTATATTCCTGATTTCTATCATGTCGAAGGTCTGAAACATAATTTGTTGAGCATTCGAAAGCTGATACAGAAAGGCTACGAAGTCTCCGTAGAATATCATCACTCTGTGATTAAAGACAAGCGTCCAAGCGACCAAATGATAGCAAAAGTGCCAATGACAAGAAATCGCTTGTTTACATTGAGGATAGTTCACCGCATGAAAGGGAAGACAAATACAGGAGCTACATTCAAGGCATAAAGTAAAGAAATAGTTAATCCCCTCAACAAGAAAGAACATGGCAACGCTGATTTTCATGCTGCATTTCAGACAAAAGTTCAGGATGAATCCTGGTTGTGGCATTTCATATTTGGACATCTTAATTTTGGTGGGCTGAAGCTACTGCACACAAAGAATATGGTGAAAGGATTGCCATTGATTGACATATCAGAAAGGGTTTGTGAAGGCTACATTTTTGGCAAGCAACATAGAGAGAATTTTCCAGTCCGAAAGTCATATAGAGTACACACACCACCTGAAATTGTGCACTCTGATATTTTTGATCCAATGCAGACATCATCCATTGGTGGCTGCAATTAATTTCTAGCTTTTACTGATGACTACTCAAGAAAAACATGGGTATATTTTTTGAAACATAAATCTGATGCATTTAGTCATTTTCAACAGTTCAAGGCACTCATGGAGAACCATAGTGGACACCGCATCAAGATCCTAAGGACCGACAGAGGAGGTGAATATGTTTCAAATGAATTCCTAAATTTTTGTAAGGCCCATGGCATAAAAAAGAAATTCACTACATGATATACACCTCAGTAGAACGATGTTTGCGAAAGAAAGAGCATAACCATTCTGGAGATGGCGTGCAACATGTTGGCGGCCAAGCATTTTCCAAATGAATATTGGGGTGAAGTAGTCGCAACTGCTACATACATTATGAACCCATGTTTGAAAAAGAGTGTGCAGAACAAAGTTACTCAAGAATCATGTACATGCATGAATCATAGTGTTTCTCATTTAAAATTTTTTGGTTGTGTTGCAGATGCTCATGTTCTGGATGAGCTGAGAAATAAGTTAGACAAGAAGGGACAAAAACGTATTTTTTCGGCAATTCTAAAGATACAAAAGCATACAAGTTGTATGATCCTATCACAAGTAAAGTGATAATCAGTCGAGATGTTCAATTTGTTGAGAATGAATCATGGGATGGAACTGTCGACATAAATGTCAAGATTGTGTCGAATGTCGACAATGATGACATGGTGGAGGAAGTGGCTCAAACACCACATGTAAGTCAACCGGTCACAGCACTGTCAACTCCCATGACACCGTGACATGGTTCAGCACAAGGACCATCGACACAAGTGGTAGCTCTAGGTACGTCGACAAGTACACCAAGAGGACAACAGACTCTATCAAGCATTTCGTTAAGGTCGACATCGATAGAACCAATGAAGACAAGAAGTTTGCGAGAGATATATGAAGCTGGTACACCAAATTCATTCTCTCTCTTTGCATTATTTTCTCCTATAAGTGATCCACTAACATTTGAAGAAGTTGTTAAAGAAGAAGTATGGGCACAAGCCATGGATGAAGAAATAGAATGCATTGAGAAGAATCAGACATGGGAGATGGTTGATGTACCAAAAGACAAAGATGTTATCAGCGTCAAATGGATCTACAAGACCAAGCAAGATGCTGATGGGAATGTGCAGAAGAAAAAAGCAATAATGGTAGCAAAAGGGTTCACACAGCAACCCGACATAGAATTCAATGAAACATTTGCACCTGTTGCACGCATGGATACAGTCAGAACAGTCTTGGCCATATCTGCACACAAAAAATGGCATGTTTATCAAATGGATGTTTAGTCAACATTTTTGAATGGTTATCTAGAAGAGGAAGTATATGTGGAACAACCACAAGGCTATGAAGTTCCAGGTCAGGAGTATGAAGTGTATAGGCTGAAAAAGGCAATCTATAGTTTGAAGCAAGCTCCTAGAGCTTGGTACAGTCAGATTGATTCCTATCTCACTGAAAATGGATTTCACAGAAGTGTAAGTGAACCGACATTCTACACAAAAGTGAATGAGAAAGGTAAGATGCTAATTGTATGCTTGTATGTAGATGATTTAATATTTACTGGTGACTTTGGCATAGAATAATTTAAAGCAGTCATGGAAAGTGAATTTGAAATTACTGATCTGGGGATTATGAATTTTTTTCTGGCCATTGAAGTTCAACAATATGAAAGTGGCATTTTTATATCACGTTCTAAATATGCAAGTGAAGTTTTAAAAATATTTAACATGTCTAATTGCAAGACATTCCCAACACCAGTAATGACAGGTGTAAAATTGAGCAAGGATGATGAAGGATCAACTGTAGATCCTACACTGTTTAAAAGGCTTGTTGGCAGCCTTGTGTATTTTATAGTGACAAGACTAGACATTATGTATGGAGTAAGTCTGATCTCAAGATTCATTGAGTCACCAAAATACTCATATTGGAAATATGTAAAAGAATTCTAAGGTATGTAAGTGGCACAAAAGACCTTGGCATTATGTATTCAACCTAAAAAAAAAGTAAACTCACTGGGTACACTGACAATGATTATGGAGGAAGCATAGATAACATGAAGAGAACATATGGGTACACATTTCATTTTGGTATAGGTGTTGTCTCATGGGCTTCCAACAAACCACCCAAAGTAACTATGTCTTCAGTAGAAGTAGAGTATGTTGCAGCTACAAGCGCTGCATGTCAAGTTGTCTAGATGAGGAGAGTGTTAAAAGACTTGTCACAAAACCATCAAGGACCGACAACCATCTTCTGTGACAACAGGTTAGCCATTGCATTATCAAAGAATCATGTGTTTCACAAGAGAAACAAGCACATCGAGATAAGATTTCGTTTCATAAGAGAGTTGGTGAACAACAAGAAAATTTGTTTGGAATTTTGCAGGTCTGAAGATCAACTTGCAGACATCTTTACAAAACCATTGGCAAAGGACACATTCCAATATCTGTGTAGTTATATTGGAATTACAAGTTATGCACAGTGAACTTTGTCATGCACAGAGCATGTTTAAGCTCTGAAAAATTTTGTAAATTTTGTTTTAAAAATCCCCATCTACTCATAATTAAGGGGCAGTGTTGGAAATATTAATTTCTCACAGATCCGTATATGATCTCAGCTGACTCTATCAGAGTTCGTATTAGTCTATATCTTGTCGGTCAGTGTAACAAGAGTGAAGAGTCCATGATTCAACAATCTAAATTAGTTGAATTAATTTATGAAGCTAAGTTTGCAGGTAGATAGTTATTCCAACCATTAAATGGAAGTCTGTAGATTCATGTAGAAGCAATTTTCAGGTTTCCTATAAATAGAAGAAGAAGATTGTAAATCAAGTTAGACAGCAGAACTAGCGAGAGAACTCTAGGTGATAAAAGGAGAGAAAGAGAGAACTTTGAGTAGAGAGTGAAGTTGAATCTAAAGATTTTGTGTGATTTATTTTGTCAAAGAGCTGAAGCTTTGTCCTCTCTGTCGGATCTACAGCAACCTCATCGAACGACCTTCATTGGCCGTTGAAAATCCGACGGGAATTTGTATAATTTAAAAATATATATATCTTCAAAATAGAGTGGGCAATTGGAAGTTCATCCAATAATCAAGAATATATCCTAGCACTATGGATATGGTTAACATTTCAGTATGTCATTAATACTTAGGTTAAGGAGACCCAATAAATCCATTTCTCAAGTTGAAAAACTATACACAAACAAAACTAAATAGGAATTTCTAGTTTTCTTTTAAGGAAGAAATTCATTTCTAGAAAGTGGTTTCTTACATCCATGGATGTGGTTGAATACCCTCATGGATGTGTTTTAATACCATCATTTTATTCCCCTAATGATATAAAATTTCTTTTTTATCAAAGATACCCAACTTTATTTCTTACGATAGGTAGAGTTCCTAAGTTACCCATGCAATTATAGGATTTGTTGGAATGCATTTCTGCACTATTAGTAATTTCATTGGTCATTCTATGAATCTGTTCAACCCACACCCTTTGAAGAGGGTTTGTCCTAGAGTTAATATATATAAATATACATATAGGTACCGGTGAGAAATTTGGTCCTGAGCCAAAAATTCATTACAAGGACCCTACCTGAAGATTTCTACTTAGTTGCTTACTGTGGTAGTGACATATTTCATGTTCCCTATCCCTTCAATTGTAAATTCTTCCATGGTATTTATTCTTTACTCGTTTTCTTTAATATCTTGGAACCCAGTCTTATGTTACTATTACCATGGTTGTTTCTTATAATGAAGGGTTTATCATGGCAAGCTCGATCTTTGTGATCAAAATCACAAGTGTAAATCTAAGAAACGATGGAAGCTTGGGAACCATTCTCAGTGATTTGGGGAAGTTTTGAGCATGTGGAATCCCTAATAAAGTGATGAACAACAATCTGTTTCCATTTCCATGTATAAACCAACCCTAAAAAAGTGATAAACATCAACCTTTTTCCAACTCTTCCAAAAATGAGACGGCTAAAACTTGAAATAAGAATGCTTGAAAATTTTGTTTGTGTAATAAAACATCTATTTTAACCTTCAAATAAGAAACAACAATATTTTGGGCATCATTCTCAATGATTTGTGGAAGTTCTGGGCATATGGAAGCTCTCATAAAGTGATGAACAACAATATTTCTTTTGAATCTTGGGCTTGAACCAGCCCCAAAAAAGTGATGAACACCAACCTTTTTCCAATTCTGGGCATGAACCAAGCCTAAAAATGCATTTATGGGAACACCTGTGTATGGGAACATTGTTAAAGGGACATAATTAGGAATCCTATAAATTTTTCAGACCTCTACATTGTAGTGAACCTTCATCGTTTCCTAAATCTAGGCATATTTCAGCCATTAATATGCAGTGATCATGCCTTAAAATCGTTTCTGAGGTAATTTGGGGGAAAATTGCTCATGATTCAAACATATTTTGGTTACCAATATCAGTTTCTAACAACAACATAGTCTTGGAAATTGGGAATGAAGTTTGAAATAAGTCATAGAGCAACATAATAACATATTCAAGTGTTGAGAAAGAAACCTGAAATGAGTAAGAATCCTAGCTCTAAAATGAACATAGAGACTTCCAAAGCATATATGAAACTATCCTTATATATATTTCATTTAAGGTGATGTTTTTGCCTATTTGGTGAGGCATCCAACCATTGGACATGTTTACTAAGTGTCCATCCTCCAAAAGAACCTTATCTTACAGTCCGGTCTAATTTTAATTATGGGTTTTATCACTACTAAGTGTTTTAACTTACATTTTTTAATACAAACCATTGTATATTTTAAAATAAATCTAGGTTTATCGCTT
>LPNX010016835.1:42189-60146 GCA_001517045.1 Pseudotsuga menziesii
GATTTTGGACCTTTCCTCTCTTTCCACTTGGAGAAAAAATAGCAAATTGTATGGTTCACCTCCAACTTCGACCCAAGTTCTTATCCTTTTGTGATCACTCATCAAGGAGGCGTAGATTAACCTAATGTTGTCAATAAGAACACCATCGTCTTCTTTATCATTAGTTTCTATTATCTATGTTTCAACTAACACTAATGCTTGTTGATCTTTTATTATTCTATTATCGTTTGTGTAAGATATTGTTGTCGTTTTCAAAAACTTGAGGTTTGAAACAAATTGTAGTCTTATAGACTCTTTGAGAGAGGCATCAATTGGTTTGTGTTGAGATTATTAAGCATATGTAGAACGCTTCAAGAAGAGAAGCTTGAATTTGTCCTTATCTACTCCATCATCAAATAGGTTGAGGTTAGATTCTTCAACACCACATATAGGTTCACTATAATTGTCTAGGGATAAATTAAACCTTTTTAATCTTCAACAATCTCTACCGACAGAACAGTCTATTATATGTACTAGGAGCTTCAGTCAAATCAAGAGAAATCTGCTACAAACATATGAAGAACTGTTTGATTTTGTAAACCAAGGGGATGGAAAAAGGGCAAGGAAACATCAAATATCATTCACACGAGGGAATAATTCTAAAGCTAACCAACTACCTAAACCACAAAGGTCATCTTCTCGTGTTAAAGGAAAGAGGGGCAAACAAAAATCAGACACAGTGACAATTGACATAAAATGTTCAAATAGCAAATGGAGGACATAAAAATACCTAGTACTTGCTTCAAGACCCAAAGCATAAACCATAAGATTCATTTTTGTCCATTAATGGCCAAGTATTACCTAACCCAATTTCCAGTGAACTAAGCACCTCATGGTCGATCAATTTCCCAAGGAAACAATAACATTGGAGAGGATGGATTTAAGTGATTCATAAGAAGTCTCACACCAATAACACTACAAGTCTACAACAACCCAAAAGATTCAAGCCAACAAGTCGTCATATTTTGTTGCAATAACTTTGAATAGGCCCATAGGTGTCTCTAAACACCAAAGAAGCTCTAGACCATGCACAATTAATTTTCACATGTTCATTAGGGGCTATCAACCTCAAAGTTTTTTGATATTCTAGTCGTGTTGAATGATAGTGTTGTCTTATATAATATGGATTTTGTCACTACTCTCACTCAATGAAGGTGACATTGTGGAATTCCAAGATGGCAAACTAGCCCCTAAGAAACATTATGCTCCTTATTATTAGGAATATGTTTCATATCCTTGATGGTTTTTATTACAAGAAATGAAGGTCATTAGGATTTCTATTGAAGAATTCATTGAACTATATTTGACAAAACACAACCATATTCACCTATACCTATGAAGATCAAAAAGAATTAGTGAACCTTGTGTCATCTTATCTAGTCGGTGTTGTTGTGTATTGGGGAACTAACAACACATACAGGCTAGTTTGTATCATGTTGAATCTAAAATGGAAACATGTTGGGATAGAAAATAAATATGCAACCATTGAAATTGAATAAAGTTTCACTTTTGCATAGATGGATAGTGGATGAACTACCTTAAACTCCTTGGCTTGTTTATGGATATTTCAACATTGTTGACACCTAAGAAGACAAGGAAGACATCCTTCTAGTTAGAAGCCTAAAATACTATAAAACTAGGCTATGCTTGTATGACCCTTCAAGTAGATGGATTCATATGAGTTATGGTATTATTATTACAACTTTTGTAAGAGTAACAAGAGAGACCTCAAAAATCTCAAAAGGGCCACATTGTCTGAGAAAAGCACATTTTCTACTGTAAATATGCTCAACATAGTTAAGTATTGGGGTAGGCCGCACTATCCATCTATCATTTGAGGTACATACAAAATGTGCATGCCCAAGGCTTGCTATATCATGAATTTGAAGAATCGAAGTTACATAAATTGCATCAAAAATATTTCAAAGGACGAGGAGAAGAACCCTAAATTAAGTGGTGGAAAAATCAAAATGGCCATTTTGTTGGATTAACATCTTCAACAAAATTTAGGAGTACAACCATCAATCTGACCTACCTTATTTCAAAATAAAAGAATCAATCCAACCTACATTTTTTTCACTATTGAAACAAGGTTGCCATCCTTTGTGACATGCTTGAAGGTGGATGTTATTTTTGTTGATAGTATCTTGAGATACATCAATGATATGACCTATCTAAGGTATATTGTTGAAGGACTGAATTTATTAGGGTAGCCTCCAATTCCTGCTCATCTCCTTACATGCATGTTCATCATTATATGCAGCTCCAATTTACCTAAAGGTGCACAATAGTCCCTTTTTTATGCCTAGTGTGCCTTCTCCACGGTTGCAACAAACCCAGGACAAATGTTTTTTATGCTGAGATTGCACCCAAAATTAGTTTTTTTTCTGGTTTGTTGAGAATTAATTTGAGGCGGCGACTTAGGGCAGAGGGTGGATGGACTGTCCAAACACACCTGAAATTCTTAATCATTGCCCAAGATTAAAAGTGCTCAGGGTGAAGTTTTACTTATGTCTTATGATTTTTATCACTGCCTAGAATTATCATTAACCTATTGTTATTCATCTAAAAGTGTGCAAAACTATCTCCGAAAAGGTCCACGGAATTATGTATATTAGGCTTCAAAAATATGTTGTGACTTCTATTGAATTATACATGTCTGAATTCTATTGATGAAAACTTAAAGGATTTTGCTGAGAAAGTACAGTACTTTACAAAAATTTATAAAATCCAAGAAGAAAATGATGAGTAAGAGGAAATGTTGAAAATGCAAAAAGATACATCTAATCAAATGCATTATGAGACTTTTGCAAAGAAACATGATATTAAAAGGGAAGTACATAGGCAGGAAAACTGGCAAAAGACACATGGGGTAGGTGAGAATTTGCAACTTTAATTCTGATGGTGTTGCTTTCATGAGTAAACATGATGCACACATTTCCACACTTAATATTGCAATTATCTTATATCCTCTTCAACATTATGCAAGTGGAATGTCAGTATAGGATCCCTAGTACCAAAACACGGAGTCGATGAGAACGTATGTTGTATATTCTTGTAGCTTCCCATGAAGCAACACAAGCTATTGATGTGGTGCAATACATGAAGAAATATTTTGGATTTTACTATATGTTCCCATGGTACCGTGGGATTAATTCATAGTATCCATCAACAAATTAATTAATGAAGGAAAATTGGAAGCAATTTATGATCCTAATGGTGCAATGACTACTATTTTCACCAGTGTACCTAATTTATGATCCTAATGGTGATCTCAAATTATTGTAGTCAAATCCTTTATCCAATAAAAGAGGTGGAGTTTAGGGACCAAAATTATGTCTGCATGTAAGGAAGATATGTCTGCAACAAGCTCTATAATGCCCAGATTATGCATATATGTCTGCATGTAAGGAAGATATGTCTGCAACAAGAGCTATAATGCCCAGATTATGCATACATACTCATCCAAAGATATTTAGAAATACTACTCTTCACATGATTAATACTGACAGAGTTAGGGAAAACACTTGCAACAAAGTATTTGTTTGTTTTGGAGAGACCTTTTCAAGTCTTCGATAATACTTTGTAGTTGACTTGGCTCTGTAGCAGACATCATTCAAAAGCAACCAATATTGGTACAGTCAAAGTCTTCATAAACAGACCTCCAAACAAATCTCAGAAATATGATAGGGGGAGTACATGTTTCAGCAAATCAAGAAGTCTACATGTCAAGGGGAGCACACATTTGGATGTGGCCCTGAGGATATTAAGATGAATATGTTCAATATATATCTTAACTTGCGAAAACATGGCATAATAAATTGGTATATATGGATTCCTAGTAAGGTTGTATACTCAATTGTAAATATTCTCAAGTTGTTATGCAAGATATGGGATCCTATTCTTGATGAGGAATCTGTTGAGGATCCAATTTACCCTCCACAAAATCAAGCCCTTGAAAAAATCCATGAAGATTCCTTTGAAGAAGGCCCTATTAATGAAATAACCCATTCTCCTATTATATTAACTCATCCCAAGAGTCTGAATTAGATGGTCCATATTGTTGAGATTCTTATGAGGAATATTTTGTAGGCAAACCCTTGTTTGATGAGATGGAAAGTACATGCATTTATCCATTTCATGAAGAGTTGGAAGTTATATTTAAAATCAATAATCATAGCTTTTGGGACCCCATATATTATTCATATAGTGAATAATCTAATGAGGAACCTAAATATTTGGAACCTATAGAGAAACCAAGCATCCACTCTACAGGATCTCCAAGAACTAACATCATTATATCTCTACTCATTCGATTTCCTACAAAGTGTTGTAGCTTGCTTAGTGCTCCTCTCTTTTTATCATTTAGGTTCAACTTAATGCTGAAATCAACAAGTCTAGGAAAATCTTCTAGTACATATCCTTTATAGTAGTGGACAAATAATTATGTTAGTTCTCCAGAGATCCTATAGAGTGGATGTTTTAGCCTCTTCAGTGCTACTCTGTAGTGCATAACCCAACACTTTAGAGAATATTCTAATGGTTTTCTTGGACATAATGGGGTATCCTAATAAATTTCATAAGGATAGTTAGGAGGAATGTATTCCAAAATTCCATGGGCAATAGGATTCTGCTAGGTTTCATGTAGAATTACATATTGAATCTCTTCCAAGGTTGAATGTGGCCCTGAGGATATTAAGATGAATATGTTCAATATATATCTTAACTTGAAAAAACGTGACATAATAAATTGGTATATATGGATTCCTAGTAAGGGTGTCTACTCAATTGTAAATATTCTCAAGTTGTTTTACAATTTATTCCTAGTAAGGGTGCATACTCTATTAGAAAAGGTGAGACTCAACTATAGTGTACTTTCACGTTACCAAGAAAACCCATATCTAAGAATTTTCAATATTTACCTCCATTTTCCCTTATCAAATATTTGAAGTCAACAAATTTTGCATTTTTCCTTTTTTCTCTTGGTTTGGGGGCTCAACCCTCCCCACTTTTATGTTTTATTACACTCTAAATGTACATGAAGTGGGTAACTCTAGTACACTCACATGGAAGAGTGCTTATTGTGAGTCTACATTACTAAAATTAACCAATATTGTCTTGCTTCATTAAAATGTACACCCAATTATCATTTATTGGAGTAATTGAGTGATTCAAACTCAAAATTGTATGCATTGTCATCCCTATCTTTCCATATTTCTGTATTTCCAAATTGAGACTTAAAACTAGTTGTTGGCTGTAAATGTTGGCTCAAACTCATACATGGGTTTGCATTAGTGTCCAACAAAGGTGGTCTATTATATTCCAAGCATTGGCATATTCAATGCTTGGAGAGGGGAAGGTCTAACCCAAAGCATCACACAACACTAAATTCTATATGACTCTAACGCAACATGGACATCATCACCAACGTTTGCTCCACCATATAGGGTTCCTTTACTTACTTATGCAAGTCCCCATTCATTCAAGTGAAACTCATTTCCATACCACCATGAACAAACGATCCCTTATAATTATTAGTACCTTCTACTACAAAATGTGACACAAGTATACTAAATAAGAATTCATTTATTAACATAGTTGTGGAATAAAAAAACAACACATCATTTGCATATAAAAGGAACAAACCAAATATTTGGAATGGGGGTCTCATCCATTAATATTCTTCATAATCCAATACATCCTCAGAACATAAATATAACAAGTCTAGTATAGATCATATTATAAGAATGGCTATCCACAATTGTCCCAAAAGCCTTACAATTCAAGCAATTGCAACATCCTTCTATTGTTTAACCATATTATACTAGCTATCAATTATAACAACATCATTAATAACAATACCAACAACCCTTTTCTAGGCCTAAACCTTTACAAAATATATCCTCTCTTAAGGGTGGGGAGTTCCATTCAAAAACCTATATATCCAATGTTTTTCTTCACTATTTGGCTTGATGGACTACTTGTTATCTCCTCTCCTTCTCTAACCAAATGTCTTCCATCTCTCGCCACCTCATCCAAACAAATTTTATTTTAAAAATTAAAAATTAAGGACCTAATAAGACCAAACAAAACTTGTTGGCTTTCCCTCATGTTGGTAATCCGTGTGTTTCCCTTGTCTAGTGGACAACCCCCTGTTTTATATGCTATCCATTCGATTTGATGCATAACTCGGATACATATAGACATGGATGTTCTAAATGACACGAAGAAAAATCCAATCATCCATAAACCGAGTTATATCAATTTTGGAAACTGAGTGGTTAATTGAGTTCATTCCAACGTTGACAAACCCGTTATAATCATATAGGGGTGGGGGATTCATCTCATTGAAATCAGGTTTCAAATTGTTGTAACAAAATCTTGGCGCACAATAAAGAGTGGGAACTATTTCTGAAGGTAAACCACTACTCTATTCGGGTCGAGTATTCACATAGAACTGCTCCCTACTCCCTTTCAGCTCTGATGATGGGTGGGCTATTGTGAGCCAAGAGATAATGTTTCCCCTAGCTCTCATATATCCTAATTTAATATGGCAATCTAGGGCATCTAAAAAATCAGATTGGAATTGATGTGGTTGTAGATGTTTTCCCACAAATACACAGCAAACATCACAACAAGCCCAAAAAAACTTAAACCCTGAACCAATTGCATGCCCATCCAATCTAAAACCCTGAACCGGTTGCATGCCCAAAAACCCCTATCATAGCATGCCCCAAAAAATGAGTTGATGCTTACTCGTTGAGCCATGAGCTCCAAATCGAAACTGTGAGCTCCAAACATGAACCGTGAGCTCCAAATGTGAACCGTGAGCTCAAACTCGAAACCGTGAGCTCCAATTCTGAATTGTGAGATCCAAATGTCAACATTGAGCTCTAAATCGAAACCAGGAGCTAGTCCAAATTGCATAAAAATGATACACCAAAGCCGCAAAATGATACACCAAAGCCGCAAAAAAAAACACCAGAGCTAGTCGAAATGATACACCAGAGCTGCGAATCGATACACCAGAGCTACTTGAAATGATACACCAGAGCCAGCGCGAAATGACACACCGGAGCTACTCCAAAATTCATAAAAATGTCCAAATTGCATAGAACTGTCCAAAACCTGAGTCGCAGCAATGTCAAAAACGACTATGTATTTTTTATTATATATTATTTTATATTATATGTATTTTATTATATGTGTTGCCATATAATAAAATATTATAATAGTATATTTCATTATATGTATTGCCATAATAGTATTTTTTTTATTAGTTATAGTAATTTTAACTTAGGTATATGTATTTTTATTATATCCATTTTTAACTTAGGAATGGTATTTTTTATTATAATATCATGATGATGATGGTGATCTCACCTAATCCCTACAATGAAACCCATGAAGACGAAGATGATGGTGATGATGATGATACCAAATTTTTAACATAAGCGATGATGTTGACGACGAAGACGACGAGGACGATGATGATGATGAAGATGGACATGGCCATGTTGATATCATATGAAATGATGATGGTCATGATGATGATGACAATGATGATGATGATGATGATGATGATGATGATGACGACGTTGATGATGTTGTTGATGACGACGATGATGTTGATGATTATGTTGATGAGGCTGACGATGATCCATAATCCCTACAATCTCATCTAATCATCATCATTATGTTGATCATCATCATCTTCGTCGTCGTCATCATCATCATCGTCGTCATCGTCATCATCATCATCATCATCATTGTCGTCATCGTCTTCAACGTCGTGGTCTTCATTATCATGACCCTCATCATCATCATCATTGTGATCGTCGTCTTCATCATCATGATGATGGTAATGGTGAAGACGACGGTAATGATGATGATGATGATGATGATGATGATGGCAATGATCACCATCATCATTGTCGTCGTCATCTTCAGCATCGTCGTCTTCATTATCAAAACCCTCATCATCATTGTCTTCATCATCATCATGATGGTAATGGCAATGATGACGGTGATTGTCATCATCGTCTTCATCATCATCACCATCATTGTCATCATCATCATCTTCTTCATCATCATGAACCTCATCGTCATTATCATGACCCTCCTCCTCCTCCTCATCATCATCATCATCAATATCATTGTCATCATCATCGTCATCTTCATCATCGTCGTCTTCATCATTGTCATGACCCTCATCATCGTCATCATCATCATCATCATCATCATCATCACCACCATCATCGTCATCATTATGATGATGATGGTAATGGCGATGATGACGCTGATGATGATGATGATGATCACCATAATCTTCATCAATTTCATTATCATCACCATCATCGTCATAATGATGATGATGATGGTAATGGCGACGATGACGGTGATGATGATGATGATGGCGATGATGATGTTCATCATCATCATAATCAATGTCATCGTCATCGTCATCATCCTCTTCGTCATTATCATCATCATCCTTTTCATCATCATCATCATCATCATTGTCCTCTTCATCATCATCATCATCATCATCACCATCATCGTCGCCGTCGTCATCGTAGTTGTCATCATCATCGTCTTCATAATCATGACCCTCCTCATCATCATCATGACCCTCCTCATCATCAACATCATCATCATGTCCTAAAAAAAAAAAGTCAATGGCTTCTAACAACATGTCCTATGGTAGTCTTTCAGAACGTTAATTGCTACACATATCCACATATCGGTAGTGATATGAATTTTTCACCAACATTAAGAATAAGTAAAACTTACTGTACTTCAAAGATACTTGTTTTGTAATCCACCAACATTAAGAATAAGTAAAAATCAATTTACTTCAAATATTCATTTTCGAAAATGATGATGATGATGATGATGATGTTTATGACGATGATGACAATGATGATGATGATGATGATGATGTTGATGATGATAATGACAATGATGATGATGATGATGAGGATTATGATTATCATCATCATGAGGGTGATGATGATGATGATGATGATGATGATGATGATGACGTTGATGGTGACGACGATGATCATGATGACAATGATCATGAGGATGAAGATGATGTTGATGACGATGATGATGATGATAATGATGATGATGGTGATGATGATGATGATGACGATGATCATGGGGATAGCGATGATGATGATGAATATGATGATGATGGTGATGATGATGTTGATGATGATTATCATCATCATGAGGATGACGATGATGATGACGACGATGATGATGAAGATGATGATTATGGTGATGATGATGAATATGGCGATAATGAAGATGACGATGATGATCATGATCATGATCATGATGAAGACGACGATGATGAATATGATGACCATGATGATGATGTTGATGATGATTATGATGTTGATGATGACGATGACAATGATGATTATGATGATTATGATGTTTATGACAATGATGACAATGATGATGATTATCATCATCATGAGGATGAATATGATGATTATTATCATCATCATGAGGATGACGATGATGATGAAGATGATGACGATGGTGATGATGATGTTGATGATGATTATCATCATCATGAGGATGACAATGATGATAATGATGATGATCATGATCATGATGACGCTCTTGATGATGATGATGTTCATGATAATGATGATCATGATCATGATGATGCTCTTGATGATGATGATGATAATGATGATGATGATGATAATGTTGATGATGATGATGAGGATGTTGATGATGATGATGACCATAGCCTTATGATTATGACGACAATGATGAAGATGATGATGTGTGATGATGACAACGATGACGATGAAGATGATGATGTGTGATGATGACGACGATGATGATGAAAATGACGATGATGAAGACGATGATGATGATGATGACGATGAAGACGACGATGATGAAGATGATGATGACGATGAAGATGACAATGATGAAGATGATGATGATGATGATGATGATGTTGATGACAAAGATGACAATAATGATGATGATGATGTTGATGACATGGGAAAATCAATTTCAAATATGACATTATTTTATTTCAAAAAAACCTATGAACTAGTGTCGAAAATCCGACTAGCCACCCGTTGAAAAAACCACGAACTAGCGTGCGACATCCGACACATAGCCGTCGAATATCCTACGCATAGCTATCGAATATCCTACACATAATAATTGGATATCCTACACCCTAGTGTCAAAAATCAGACGACATAGACGTCGAAAAACCTATGCTCTAGTGTCAAAAATTTGACTGCTCTAAAATACTTCAAAAGGCTCAATACTTTTCATCATTGTTGTTCGACACATCCGTATGATACGTCAGATTTTGTTGTCGGATTTTGGGTTCAAATCCTATTGTGCAGCATCCTTGGACTTAGTCCTAAAGTGATAGGGAGTGATTATCCCATAATTGTATCCGGTGACTTCAGTCATCGAGAATGTGGTAGGATTGTATCATCCCTAGACTTAAGTACAAAAGTGATTCAAAGACTTTCATCTTCGTACTATGGATTGCAGGTTGTTGCTAATGATTATGATGTTACTAATCGAAATATCAGAGTATGATGATGTTGTCGATCAAAAGATCATAGTATGATGATGATGATGATGTTACTGATAGAAATATAAGAGTATGACGATGATGATGATGATGATGATGTTATTGATCGAAAGATCAGAGCATGATGACAATGATGATGTTGCTGATTGAAAGATCAGAGTGTGAAGATGATGTTGCTCAAAGAATTGATGCTAATGATGATGATGATCGAAAGGTCAAAGTATTTTTTGATGATGATACTATTGATTGATGAAGACTAAAATACTGGTGATGATGTTGTTTCCGTTGAAGTTGAAGATGAAGACTATATGTCAAAGATGTTGAAAAATATTTCAATGATATATAGATGTATCACCCTGATGATGTTGAATATGCTCTCTCTCCTTCTCCTGCTACTTTTGTTGATGTTGTTTTTTAATACCCTTCTCATTAAGGGGGCAGTGTTGAATTATTGTAACTTTAAAGCGTATTTACTTATTATCCTTGATGTTCCTATCGGGAGAATCATTTTTATTCATTATACCCATATGTTCCTATCGGGAGAATTACTAAGAGTCATGAGTAAATTACCTCTGTTGTAAGTCAGGTCATTAACACCCTAATTAATATAATATTAATTTGTTAGAGTCGTCCTAGATAAGTCATCCTAGTCAGTTTTAGTGGGGCTGACTTGTTGAGTGGAAAATCAAGTGAAGGAAAGAATATAAATAGAAGTGAGACTCTCCTAATTTCTACACACACACACTCACTTGTGTAGCGCATAAGAGAGAGAGAGAGATAGTTGTAGATGCAAGGAGGAGAAGGACTAGTCTGGGATTTTATCTTTTATCTTTTCATCATCTATATTAAGGAAGCTTTTGCTGGGTTTTTTCCCATTAGGGTTTTCCCAGCTTAAATCTGTGTTGATATTTTGATCCTGTTTCTTTCAGTGATCCTGTCTATATGCTTTTGTTATGAAATTGAAATTGAATGCTAGTCATATAGCTTAGCATATGGAATTTTAACATGGTATCAGAGCTAACCTAAATAGGATATATTTCACAAGATGAAAAACCCCTCTTTCTCTCCGTGATAAGAAATTAGGGTTTCAAGAAAATTTTGAAGAATTGATTGCATGGAAAGTTGTGCCCTCCTAGAGCGCATCTTCTAAGCCTGGGATTGAATTTTTTGGAGGAGTATATCTCCCAGAAAGTCAAACCCTAGTTTGACACTACACCAAAAAACTGGAAAAATCAAGTGAACCAGAAAACTGCTAGAAGTTGCAGTGTTGAATCTCGCAAGTTAGATTTGAAAGGTGAAGACTTCAGATCTCTAGAAACCAAGCACACCAGTCAAATCGCCTCAGTCAAGCGTATCTCCTGCTAATATGAGTTTCTCATTTTCCAAAATTTCATTTTTTTGTGATCTTCTGACAAGATGGCCCCAAGCACCAAGCTTGAGGACAAGCTAGAAGGCATAGATAATTACAGAGCATGGAAATACAGAATTGGATCATTCTCAAAGATAATGATCTTGAAAAATAAATCAAGGATGAAATTGCAAAACCTGAAGAGGCTGAAGCTAAGGAGAAGCATAGAAAGGATCTGATTAGGGCACAAAGAATTATTGTTGACTCTATCAAGGATCACTTGATCTCTCAAGTGTCATCCAAGAAGACTTCGAAATAAATGTATGATTCCCTAGCAAGAATGTACGAAGGAAGAAACATCAATAGAACTATGAATCTAAGAGCTCAGTTGAAGAGCACCAAGATGAGTCATGGAGAACCCATCTAGGACAACTTCACAAGGGTCTCCTAGTTCAAGGAACAATTAGAATCCATTGGAGTCAAACTTGATGAATATGAGTTGGTTATGACTACTCTCAACGGTCTCACTAGACCTCAGGAGTCATTCATCCAAATGATGTGTGCTAGGAAGGAAAGCATGAATTTTGATATTGTATGGGAAGATTGTATTCAAGAGGAGACTAGAGTGGAAAATAGAGAAGCTCTACTAAAGGAGGATGATCAAGCCCTAGCCACCCATACCAAGAGAAGAAGAAGTCAACCCAACTTCAAGAAGGGAAACCACAAGGAGTCTCAACCTCCCAGAAGGTTCCAGAGAACAAGAGAAAGTCTCCCTACTAGGGACTAATCAAGCTTTCAATGTTTTCATTGTGATAAGATAGGACACATTTCCAGAAATTGTCCTTTGAAGAGACAAGAATACAAGAAGAGGAAAAACAACAACAAAAGACACCATGCACATCTAGTTGAAGATGAGGATGAAGAAGAAGAAGAGGAAGGACCTCAAAGAAAGCAAGCAAGAGAAGAAGATCCAGAAGAGTATGTACTATTCTCTGCACTCTCTGGGTCTGTAACACCTGGAGAAGACACTTGGCTTATTGATACTGGTGCTTCAAAGCACATGACAGGACAAAATAAAACCCTATAAAAACTTGAAGAAAATAACTCTCCTCATAAATTTTCTCTAGGAGATGACTATCAATATCTAATCAAAGGAATCGATGAAGCAAGCTACAAGCTTGATTCAGGAAATTTCCTGAATATCAAGGAAGTTTGATATGTACCAAGTCTAAAGAAGAATTTATTTCTATCTCATATTTAGACAATAAAGGATTCATAGTTGCATTCATAGATGGCCAAGTACTCATGTGGCCCAAAGGAAAGTCAATTGAAGATGTAGTTGTCATCGGTGACGAAGAAGGAGGCCTATACAAACTCATGGGACATTCAGAAACAACCCTTGTTCATGATTCCACTAACCCTAGTGAACTGTGGCATAGAAGGCTTTCCCACATCAATTACAAATCACTACCTCATGTGAACAAAGTAGTGACGGGGTTACTAGACTTGAAGATCAATCATGAAGGTATTTGCAAAGGATGTGTGAAAGGGAAGAATATCAAGAATCCATTTCCGAAGAGTGAAAAAAAAACTAAAGGTACATTGGGATTGATTCATTCAGATGTGTGTGGTCCAATGCCATCCACATCTTCGAGTGGATTTGAATATTATAGTACATTTATTGATGACTATTCAAGAAAGACGTGGATATAATTCTTGAAAGCAAAGAGCGAGGTGTTTGATAAATTAAAGGAATTCAAAGCCTTGATAGATAATATTTCAAACAAAATAATAAACACACTCCGATCAGAAAATGGGGAAGAATATAAATCAAAAGAGTTTGAAGCTTTTTGTAAAGATGATGGAATCAGGAGGGAACTAACTACTCTCTACAATCCTTAACAAAATGGTGTTGCAAAGAGAAAGAAGAGAACCATCATGGAAGCAGTGAAGACAATGATATATGATCAAGATCTTCCAATGCATCTATGGACAAAAGTAGCAAGAACGATTGTCTATGTACATAATAGAATATATCACAGTGCTCTTGGATTCAAGACTCCAGAAGAGATGTTCATGGGAAAGAAGCCTAAGGTAAGTCACCTCAACATATTTGGTTGTCCAGTATATGTTCATATACCGAAAGAGAAAAGAACCAAGTTGGACCCATTCAGAAAGAAGGTGATATTTATTGGATACTGTGAAGTATCCAAGGCATTCATAATTTACATTCCTGGATTCCATCACATGGAAATCAGTAGAGATGTAACATTCGATGAAGAAGTAGCTCTCAAGAGATCCAGAAAATTTTAACATGAAGAAGTTTATACGGAAGATGCACCTCCCAGAAATGTAGAGGCTACATTTCTCCCTGGCGATGAAGCACCCAAAGATCATGATATGATAGAACCACAAGAACCCCCTACGATGGAGATATCACAGAATAGAAATCCTTCTTGGGAAAGAGAAATTATACAAGAAGCAGAAACATATGGAGCTCCTGAAGGCTCCACAACGATAAGCAAGAAGCCCAAGACATTTTTCAACTATGTAGCTTTGATGTGTTATCTTGTAGATCAAGAACCTACAAACTATGAAGAAACTATACAGAAGAAAGAATGGGTAGAAGCAATGAGGAAAGAGTACCAGTCAATAATGGAGAATGATTTATGGGATATGGTTCCCAAACCAGAAGGCAAGAGTGTGGTATCCTCCAAATGGATCTACAAAATAAAACATGCAGCTAACGAAAGTATTGAAAAGTACAAGGCAATATTTGTGGCTAGAGGTTTCTCTTAGAAAGAGGGAATTGGTTATGAAGAAATATTTGCACCAGTAGCACGATATACTTTGATTAGATATATCATGGCACTTGAATCCATGATGAAGTGGGACTTACACTAGATGGATGTGAAGAAAACCTTCCTAAATGGTGTGATTGAAGAAAAAGTATACATAGAACAATCACAAGGATTTGAAGTTGAAGACAAACGGACTCATGTATGCAAGTTGAAGAAGGCCCTATACGGTCTGAAGCAAGCTCCTAGAGCTTGGTATGGAAGGATAGATAGTTTCCTGATGAGCTTGGACTTTACCAAGAGTAAAGCCGATCCTAACCTTTAATACAAGGTTATAGAAGATGAACCTGTCATACTATTATTGTATGTGGATGACCTATTTCTGACACGGAATGAGAAACAGATTGTAGAATGCAAGAAGAATCTCGTTGAAGAATCTGAGATGAAAGACCTTAGGTTAATGCATTATTTCCTAGGTCTGGAGGTATGGTAGAACTCAAAAGGAATCTTTCTCAATCAGGGAAAGTACGTAGTGGAAATATTGAAAAGATTTGATATGTTGGAATGTAAATCCATGGCCACACCCATGGATACCAACTTGAAGTTGTTGGCTGATGAATCATCAGAATTGGTGGATGTGACTCAATACAAACAGATTATTAGGTCATTGATGTATCTAACAAATACCAAGCTAGACATTTTTTTACTGTGAACACCCTGAGTTAGTATCTAGTTCAACCTAGATGTTTTCAACTGATAACTGCAAAACATGTGATGAGATATCTGAAAGGGGATATTGAATTTGGTCTATACTATGAAGGAAACCATGATAACAGATTGTATGGCTATACAAATGTAGATTGGGCTAGAAGTCTCTCAGATAGAAGAAGTACATCAAGTGGATGTTATATTTTGGGGTCTGCTATGATTTCATGGTTTAGCAGGAAATAGTCCAATGTTGCTCTTAGCACAGCTGAAGCAGAATATATAGCAGCTTTCTCTTGCTAGTTGTGAAGCCATATGGCTTCAGAAGCTGATGTCAGGTTTATTCAACCTAGAGTTAGATACCACCGTTATTCTATGTGATAACCAAAGTTGTATAAAGATGACGGAGAACCCACTATTCCATGATAAGTCGAAGCACATAGAAATCCAGTATTTTTACATTCGAGATATGATACATAAGGGAGCCATAAAGCTCTACTATGTCAGTATTGATGAACAATTTGTTGATGTGTTGACGAAGCCTCTGTCTCAAGTAAAGTTTGAATCCTTTTGAGATAAGCTTGGTGTTGTTCGGAAAGACCTTCCCCGAAAGGGGGAGAATTGATGTTGCAGTGGGAGTGTATCATCCTTGGACATTTGTCCTAAAAGTGATCTATATACTCTATGTCTCCGAGAAAGAAGAAGGATTGTATCATCCCTGAACATTTGTTCTAAAGTGATCTGGTGACTTCGGTCCTCAAGAATGTGGTGGGATTGTATCATCACTAAACATTTGTTCAAAACAGATCAGGTGACTTCAGTCCTCGAGAATGTGGTGGGATTGTATCATCCCTGAAAATTTGTTCAGAACAGATCTGGTGACTTCAGTCCTCGAGAATGTGGTGGGATTGTATCATCCCTAAACATTTGTTCAGAACGAATCCGATGACTTCGGTCCTCGAGAATGTGGTGGGATTGTATCATCCTTGAACATTTGTTCAAAACGGATTCGGTGACTTCGGTCCTCGAGAATGTGGTAGGATTGCATCATCCTTGACTTAGTCCTAGAGTGATAGGGAGTGATTATCCCGTAATTGTATCTGGTGACTTCGGTCGTCGAGAATGTGGTAGGATTGGATCATCTCTAGACTTAAGTCCAAAAGTGATCCAAAGACTTTCATCTTCGTATTGTGGATTACAGGTTGTTTCTGCTGATGATGATGTTACTGATTGAAAGACCAGAGTATGATGATGATGTTACTGATCGAAAGATCAGAGTATGATGACGATGATGATGTTACTGATTGAAAAAGATCAGAGTGTGATGATGATGTTTCTCATAGAATTGTTGCTAATAATGATGATGATTGAAAGGTCAAAGTATTTTTTGATGATGATACTGTTGATTGATGAAGACTGAAGTGCTGACGATGATGTTGTTTCCGTTGAAGTTGAAGATGAAGACTATATTTCAAAGATGTTGAAAAAGCTTCCAATGATCTATAAATGTATCACCCTGATGATGTTGAAGATGCTCTCTCTCCTTCTCCTGATGTTGTTGTTGTTGTTGTAGAATACCCTTCTTGTTAAGGGGGAGTGTTGAATTATTGTAACTTGGAAGTGTATTTACTTATTATCCCTGATGTTCCTATCGAGAGAATCATTTGTATTTCATTACACCTCGATGTTCCTATCAGGAGAATTACTAAGAGTCATGAGGAAAATCCCTCTGTTGTAAGTTGGGTCATTAGCACCATAATTGATATAATATTAAGTTGTTAGAGTCCTCCTAGAGAAGTCGGCCCAGTCAGTTTTAGTGGGGCCGACTTGTTGAGTGGAAAATCAAGTGAACGAAAGAATATAAATAGAAGTGAGGCTCTCCTCATTTCTACACACACGCACTCACTCGAGTAGCGAATAAGAGAGAGAGAGATAGTTGTAGCTGCAAGGAGGAGAAGGATCAGTTTGGGGTTTTATCTTTTAACTTTTGATCATCTATATTGAGGAAGATTTTGCTGGCTTTTTTCCCACTAGGGTTTTCCCAGGGTAAATCTATGTTTATCTTGTGATACTGTTTCTTTCAGTGATCCTGTCTATATGATTTTGTTATGAAATTGAAATTGAATGCTGATAATATAGCTTAGCATATGGAATCTTAACAGTCCTCAGTCACCAATGTATCCATTTATGAACAAAGATCAATTTAACTAGCTTACCAGCACTTCAACTCCCTCTCTAAGTTTCAACCTTTTTTTTTGTTCTGCATGGCGCCTTGGGCACGAACGCGTACTTGAACCGCAACCGTCTAAAGGGAGCCTCACCAACATAAAAATATAATTGTTGTTACATTTGAAAAGAAAAAAAATGATAGCAATGCACCAATAATAAACCTAACCTATGGCTTTCAAATTACATTGAAGGCCAAATCCAAAATCGAATCTTCACACATCCTGATCATTATGCTCTCTACCACCTT
>LPNX010016835.1:61555-74934 GCA_001517045.1 Pseudotsuga menziesii
AATATTGGATAGGTGGGAGCTTCATTAATATGCATACAGATGAAGTTCATATACATACTAAATCATCCCAATAAAACACAATATTTGATGAGAATACCTTGAGTCAATCATCGAGTTGACAACTTAAAATGGGTGCTTCAGGATTTCAACAGAGGAGGGAAGCATGAAAGAAACATACTCCCATCTTTGATGGAGATTCAAAAGAAAATACATGGGTGTTAAGTGCAAGGAGGGTGGGAGGGGTCATTTTTTTCCCTAAAGGAACAAAAGAAAATAAAATTCCAAGGGGGATGGGAATCTCAACCAATAATGAGGTAGAACTTTTAGCATTATATAAATGACTTTTATTTTTAAAAGACAAGGAAGTGTGAAAAACAACAATACTAGGGACTGACAATAATTCTAAGCTATCTAAATCACAAAATTCATCCAAATAAATTCAAACTCTCGAAACTTCCACAAAGAATCTTATCACATATCCAATATTTCAATAAATTTGAGTTTTCCATATTTTGCAAAGGAAACACATCTTCACAAATGAGGAATCCAAAAAACAGGTGAGGTTGCAAGATTCGGGTTTTCAATTAAAATAGGGGAATCATCATCCTATATTCCCCATGACATGCATGACTATTATAGTGATCCTATGCCATGCAACATAAACACGATAACAAATTGATACACAGGCATCACCCCCCTTCTTCCTCAATCCTAAATTAAGCATTGTAATATCATTGACCTTAGTTATGCATGTGGGTTTATTTTTCTTGGAATTGGGATATGACCTGAAGTATTTTCCCTTCCCCTATAATGCATCTCCTCCAGTTAGGAGTGGTAGGAATGTGGGTTTACTATGGTTGGAATTAGGATATGGAATGAACCCCTTGCTTCAAAAATTAACCCTTTCTCCAAGCACAAGTGGTCGGCGACATTGTGCATTTTGTTGGTTGCAATGTCTATAAAGAAATTGAGAAGGGTGGCTACATAGGTGCACTATCATTGTAGGAGTGGATGTTCCAACTTTTGTGAGCTTGAGAAGATGAACAAAGGAGTGAATCAGTGTGAGAGGGAGACAATAGAATCGTAATATAGTATAATGATTTCAACTATTTGCTAGAATAAATGCAAATATGAGTTTGGTAGGCACATCCATAAGAAAAAAAAATTAGGGATAATTGTTCTTTTGACACAACAAAGGATGATATTGGCGATTCATGAACAAGAGAAATGAGTTGAAGCATTCATGGCAAATCATCAATGGACGCACACACTGTTAAATTAATAGTTGAGAACTCTGTAGCTATTGGAAGTTGTTTCATAACCTATTCTTATTGACTCAAGACCATGGAGGAACCCTCCCTCTATGACCTCACTTTAGCTTCGAAGGAACAAAAGGATACTTTATGTTCTCAAAAATTGGAATTGGTGGATGGCACATGTGAATCTATCCCTACTTCTACAATTGAGGAAGAGAAGCAATTAGCTGATGCCTAATTGAACAAAACGAGGGCTTGCAATCATAAGCATTCCATGGACATGAAAATCAATCATTTTCTTTTCAAGTTTAATATGTTTTGTCATGTTTTTATTTTCTTAAACAATATGTAACATAGTACACTTGCCAAGCATATAGAGGTTGGAACAAGGTACACAGACCTTGTGGGAACATGGATATGTAGTTCTACATTTTAGAGATTTGGATATGACCACACATAATCTTTTTGTATTTAAAATTTGTTTAATTCAACTACAATATTTTATAATATAAATTATACTAAAGTTTTGTGAAAAAAAACCATGAGAAAAATATAATTTTTAACTTGTGAAGGCAACATCCGATACACTTTCCAAATTTGTGTTGTTGGAAGAACTTACATACTTCAACAAATGAGCATATGTAGGTGAGTTGAAATTCCCTTCCAAATTTCAACAATAAAACAAAGAAGTTCAACATACAGATTTTTAGGTAGGTCTTTCATCCAACAAGATGACCAAATATAGGGAGAATGCCAATTGTTAGACATGTTAACCACGCCAAAAAAAATCAAACTGTTAAAAATCTTGTTTATAAAGGATGGACTATGTGTACATTACAAGAAAGACAAGGATTGTTGTCACTTTGCTGACCTCTAACCCCTTTCCACCCCCCAATGTCTCCCCCTTCACCCCTCTCTCGATCTCTATGTAGCTCTCTAACCCATTAACACCCCTTGCCCCTTTCTCTACCTCTAACTCGTTACCAACCTCTTCCCCTTTCTCTACATTTAACCCCATAACACCCCCACCCCTTTCTCTACCTTGAAACTGTTACCACCCCTTCCCCCTCTACCTTTAAACCCTTATCGCCCTGAATTATTTTAATGTTAAACTCAACAAATAATAAAATTAATGTTATAATCGGCAAAATAATAAAATCGTAAAGTTATAAATCGTATATGTGTTTTTTAAAACTACAATGCGTGTGCGTTTTGTTTTGGTGGGAAAAAAAATTGAATTTAAACAAAACGTGTGCACATTCCTTCATACCATGACCGAACCTCTGCATGTGTTAGCGTGGCATTCCTATGCCTATGTGTCGGCTTCAGACTTTGCTTCAGATTCATCATGCATGTGCCTTGGAGTATGATAAATCATGGCTAATTGAGCATTACATCCAATTTTTCAATCTACTTCTGTTTAGATGTTGGTTATAGTATGTTACACATCATCATTTTTATGAAATTTTAGATACATATATGATTTTTTTCTTTTTTTCTATAGATTCCAAATATGTAATTTTTAACGAGAAAATATATTTTTTCTATTTTTTTCTTATTTTTCTTGTGTCATGACTCCTTGACTCAAAAAATACACTGTTAGTGTTTCATCCATAGTGTTTCATCCATAACTCTTATGTTTCTCAACCAGAAGAGGAAACATTCATTTATTTCCAGAAGGATCCAATTTGGTTCTTTTTTCTTTTGGATTGTGAACAAACACTAGACAACCAAATATCATGAGATGGTTTACTTCTGGTTTCTTTCCTTTGAACATCTCTTCGGGGGTTTTGAACCCAAGTGCACTATGAGATATTATGTTTTGTACATACATTGTTTTTCTTGTTTCTTCATCCCATAAGTGCATATGGAGATCTTGATCATGGATCATAGTCTTCACTGCTTCCATAATAGTTCAGTTCTTTCTTTCAGCAACATTATTCTGTTGTGGATTATTATATGGAGTGGTAAGATCCCTCTTAATCCTGACATCTTTGAAAAAGTATCCAAATTCAATTGAAAGATACTCTCCTCCATTATCTGACATGGGTATATTAATCTTTCTTTCTTAGAGATTCTCTACCAAGGCTTTGAATGCCTTGAATTTACCAAATACTTTATCTTTTTATTTTTAAAAGTGATCTGAAGTCTTTCGAGAGTAATCATCAATGACGTGACATAATATACATACCCACTTAAATATGTTGAAGGCAATGGACCACATACATATGAGTGGAAAAGTTCCAATATTCCTTTTGTCTTGGTGGCTTTTCGAAAAATGGATTCTTTATGTTATTTTCTTTCACACATCCTTTACATAGTCCTTCATGATCAATATTCAAATAAGGTAAACTTGTTACTACCTTTCTCACATGCGGTAAGTATTTGTAGTTGATGTGAGCAAGCCTTCTACGCCATAGTTCACATGGACTTGTAGTATATTGAATCAAGACCGCTCTAAGTGACCTTTCAATTTATATAAACCACCTTCTTCTGTACCAATAACAACTACATCTTCTATACATTTTCCTCTGGGCCACATGAGAAATTCACCTTCTATAAAATATATTCTTTAATTTATTTCTTTGCTAATTTCCTAGGAGCGTCTTCTTCTTCGGTTGCATAAACATGATGTGTTTTGTTATTCTTCCTCTTATATTCTTCTTTTCTTAATGGACAATATTTGGTAATGTGCCCCATCTTATTAAAATGGTAACATTAATAAGAGGAGAGTTTTTCTACTTGTAATTTCCCTTTTTATACTTACAAAACTTCTTAGGAGGATGAGAATCCTTATGAGTCCTTATTGAAATGATGTTTTCCTCTTCCTCTTCTGGCATGAGAAGCTAAAGCTTGGTCATCATCTCTAAGTAGTGCTTCTTAGTGTCACAAACCCATAATTTCCATTAAAAAAAATGTTTATGATTTATTATTCATTCTTCTTGTAACATGAATTTATTGGTCGTAACACATTTATATTTGCCATTAAATATTTTTATTCAAATGCATGGATAAGTTTAACTCGACTTGTTAATGTTTGAATGAAAAGGTGTGTCTTCCATTGGCGTTGTCTCCATTTGTAGCGAAGACTTGGTTGAAGCTTCGCCAAGGTGATGTTTTAAGTCTCTGATTTTATTATTGTAATGGTTTGATTACTTAGGACATAAGCCTAATCCTAAGGCTTAGTCCTAGCTACAATTTATTTGTTTAAACTTGTGTTTAACCCACCCCTCTTATGATTTTTTGTTGGAAACGGTGGTCACATAAATGTTTATTAGCATGATGGCTTATTAAACTATGTTGGGAGCTTGTAACAACCATAAATCCTATATTGTGGTTCAAGGCCCCAACCCGTGGGATTTACACATCATGGGGAAGATAATTTATAATATAAGGTTTGATGTAAAAATTTTGGATGGGATACAACTGGATTCCAACACTGAGAGTTTAAATGGCCCATATTAAAAATTAATGTCATAGTCCTGTTGCAATTTGACAACACAACGAGGCACGTTTAATGACTTGGCTAAGCACATGCATTGTGGCCATAGGTAGATATCGACCCTCCACTTGTCATGATCTGATTCAAGTGTTTTTCATAGGGTTTTAATGTGGCATTAAGTTATCACAAGGGATTTTGATGCATTCATTTGGTTTGTTTGTTTTTTATGTTAATGAAGCTCACTCGCTCCATGGCTTCCCTACACCAATCTTGCCCTTCATGGCTGTTAAGAAATGTTTGGTTATTGGTATGAAATATTGAGTTTGTTAGGAGGTCTTATCAGTGGATTAATTGAAAATCTGATTGCCATTATAGCCTCGACCATTCTGGGCTCATCGTAAGGTTAAAAAGGAATCCAGCCACCTTCCTTCGAGTTCTAGCAGAGACTTTGCATCCTGCAAGATTTAAAAGAATAGGTAAGGAAGAAATACTTCCATATTACTTTGTAATTTCATTTTTAAAAGGTTTTTCTACGCTTGAACAAGAATTAACACCGTAGTTTTTTCTTATTGCACAGACAGAGGAAGAGGGGAGAGTCAAGAGGAGCCAACCCTTGGCCCTCGACACATCTTAATAAGGTAAGTTCTTCCTCTATGGGTGGTTAATTTAATATTTACATTTATTATTAATTGGGATTATTCTAACTCTTTCATTTTGTTGATAGGTGAATTCAAGGTATATGTGAAAGCTTAGGATAAGCTTGCTTCACCCTCATGGCCCAATTTCAGAATGCAAGTAATATTTACAATCACATTCTCTTTATCTTTAAAACACGTTACATTTTAAAATACATAGTTTTAGCATTCTTTGTATGTGAATGCAAGTTACTAAGCATAGGCCTAATGAGAGCGGCGATAGGGTCACCTCCTCTCGGGCCTCCTTCTTCTCTGTTTAGAGGTGAGGGATTTATCCATACTCTGTTTAATTGCAAGAATGTATAAATAATTTTTTATTGTCCTAGTTATACTAACGTCAATAGGTCATGTGCATGTGAACACTTAGCGCAACGTGTCTTATGGATTCTACATTCGGATCATCCATCAGTCATAACGTAAGACCCGTATGGGGTTTGTACTTAGATGCATTGGTTTACGAAGTGGGAGTCACATCCTGTCATACTCGAAAATTGTTTGATTTTATAGTAGTTGTTCTATTAGAATATATTGGTTTCTTGACCAATATAGATTTTACACTTCTGTGATTTAAATGTTTAAGGCCCTATTTGTAAATTCGATTGGGGGAAATATCGACCCTGCGGTCATGGTTCCTGGATCTAAAATTTGTTTTGATCAGTACTATAATTATGAAGCTTGGATATTTAGTCATTTGTTGATTATACTTGGATATCATGGTTATGTTTTAAAATCATGTTTTAAACCAGATATGTCCATTCTTAGGTATGGATTCCCAAGAACACATGTTGTATGCTTGTATATTGATTATGTTATTAAAACATGTAGATGTGATTTGTTGATCTATATCTTACTATGAATTTTAATTGTCATATAAGATACTTGTTTGATAATATATTTGCTCCACGTTTAGATAAATTTGATTATCATTGAGTTTAAAACTCAGATATTTAATCCAGGCATTGGATATTAACTTTTCCATTGAATACTTGGTAGTGGTTTGATTGATTGTGATCCCTTCGTTCAACTCTTTTTATTTGTTAATATAGTTAGATATGTCTTAATTTGGGTATGGATACCCAAATTTGATATTAGGTTTAATAAATATATGCGTATTAATTTTAAACAGATAAAGACTCTGTGTAGATGCCTTCCTCTCCTAGAGGAAAATAATTGGTTTATGCTTACTTCTAAATTTGAGAGTATACATTTTAAGATTTTGATTTATTGAAATGTAGCTTAACATAGGCAAATAAATGAGAGAGTTGTGATTCTTCTACATTCTATTCATAAGTAATCAACAACTAACAACTTATACTAAGAACATATTATTGAAAGAGATAAAAGATTATGATTATACACATAGTAAAATTCTCATAATTAAATCATTTAAAAATTCAAATCTACGTTCAGACTATAATTTCAGTACTAAACAATTAATAAAGATAGTAAGGAACATGTCACCACGGCCAAGAAAACAGAACTGAAGTTGTCGTTCCTCCCAACCAACTCCTAGAGCATCCAAGTTACTTGCTCTAGATCTATCGATCCGATTTGTTGAACCACAAGAGACAAGTATGATCAATGTGCCATCTCTTTTCATCAATAGATTATTTCCCCATCCATCGTTGGCCTCCTACATATTCTATCGACATACTATTTAATAGTATTTTGCCTAGGACTTCGTCATTTATGAGCCTCTTGCTCTTTAGCTTTCCATAAGTAGTCTTGACCTGATTTTGGGGAAGATGTCTCCTCCATCACTTGAGTTCTCACTGATCAACTTTCAACATTTTTCATTTCCCTTCGTGGGTCAGCAAAGACTCTTTCTACAACTACTTCAGTTTTGTTTCCTCTCGGTATTTTAATTATTCAATAATAATAATAACCCATTACATTCATTTTGACTTTATTGTCAAACTATATAAAATACATAAATATTCCATTATTTCATCCTTGAATAGAGGTGGATATCCCTCCTACATATTACTTTCCAGTTCCCAAGTGGATTCCTCTGGACTAACATGCTTTCATTGCACCTTGATTTGTCCGATGGTATGGTTCCAGAGTAAAAGTTCTCTCCTATTGAGAATACGTTTCGGTTCCACTTGAAACTCCCCTTCAGTTTCCACATGTATAACATTCCAGTCAATCACATGAGTGCCATCATGAATGTATTTCTTTACATTCGAAACATGAAAAAAATTATGTACTTTTTATTGTAAGGGGTAATGCTAGCTGGTATGCCGCCAGTCCAATCTTTGCCAAAATTTCAAATGGTCCACAATACCTGGGCATCAATTTTGAATTTTTTCCCAATCTTAGGGAGATTTTCCTGGGTTTTACCTTTACATAAACATGTTCTCCTACCTAGAACTCTCATTGACACTTGGCATGACTTGGCTTATGCACTGTACATTTGGATTATCCGTCATTCATAAGCTAAGACATTGTTTGGGTTCGTGGTAAATTGGTTTCCCAGTTGCTTGGTTCGTAGTTCTATGGAGAGACACGACCTTACAACCACCTACGAAGATAAGTTTTTTTTTATAGCCATAAGCTATTTGGGGTTTGTACTTAGATGCATTGGTTTATAAAGTGGGATTCACAGCCTCTCATACTTGCAAAGCATTTGATTTTACAATTGTTTTTCTGTTTGAATATATTGGTTTCTCGACCAATATAGATTTTATTGTTTTTTCATTTTAATGTTTAAGGCCCATTTTGTAAATTCAATTGGGGAAAAGCTTGACCCCGCGATCATGGTTCCTAGATATAAAAAACAATATTTATTAGAAATGTGAACCTTGGATATTTATTTGTATGTTGATTATACTTGGATATCATGGGTTTGTTTTCAAATTATGTTTTAAACTAGATCTGTCCTTTACTGGGTATGGATTCCCGAGAATAGAGATTGTATGCTTGTATATTGATTATGTTATTAAAACCTGTAGATGTCATTTGTCGATTTTATATCTTACTGTGTATTTTGATTGTCAGATACGATATTGATTTGATAATGAAATTTTCTCTGTGTTTAGCCAAATTTGATTATCTTGAGTTTAAAACTCAGATCTGTAAGGTAGGTATTGATGGTTAAATTTTCCATTGAATACTTGGTAGTGGTTTGATTGATTGTGATCCCTTCGTTCAGTTCTTTTTATTTGTTAATATATCTAGATTTGTCTTAATCTGGGTATGAATACCCAAAATAGAGATTATATTTAATAAATATATGCGTATTAATTTTAAACAGAGATAGACTCTATGTAAATTCCTTCAGCTCTCAGAGGAAAATAATTGGTTTATACTTACTTTTAAATTTGAGAGTATACATTTTAAGAGTTTGATTTATAGAAATGTAGCTTAACATCAGAAAATAAATGAGAGATTTGTGATTCTTCTACATTCTATTCATAAGTAATTAACAACTAGTAGCTTATACTAAGAAATTTTTTATTGAAAGAGATAAAATATTAGGATTATATGCATAGTAAAATTATCACAATAAAATGCATTTAAAAATTCAAATCTATGCTCAGACTATAATTTCAGTGCTAAATAGTTAATAAATTTAGTAAGGAACATGTCACCACTGTCGAGAAAATAGAACTGAAGTTGTCGTTCCTCTCCACCAACTCCTAGAGAATCCAAGTCTCACTTTCTATAGAACCCCCAATCCTGCTTGTTGAACCACAAGGGAAAATTCCGATCAATGTGCCATCTCTTTGTATCAATAGATTACTCCCCATCCATTGCCATCCTCCTGCTTATTTGATGGACATACTATTTTATAGAATTTTGCCTAGGACTTGGTCAATTATGAGCCTCTTGCTCTTTAGCACTCCACAAGGAGCCTTGAGCTGATTTTGGGGAAGATTCCTTTTCCATCACTTGAGTTCTCACTCGGTAGCTTTCGCCATTTGTCATTTCCCCTTGTGGGTCAATAAACACTCTTTCAACAATTACTTCAGTTATGTTTCCTCTCATTATTTTAATTATTCAATGATAATAATAATCCATTACATTCATTTTGACTTTATTGTCAAAATAAAAAAATTTAAAAAAAATTCAAATAATAAATAATTAACAATTGTTTTGGTGCATTACACTCGATTTTCTACTCTAGCTTCCTCTTGAACACATTCTTCCCATACGATTTCAAATTGTAAACTTTCCTTGCACAAATTATATGGATAAAAGAATCACATGGTCTAGTAAGACCATTGAGAGCGGTCATCACTAATTCATCATCATCAATATTTTCTCCAATTGCTTCTAGCTGTTCTTTGAATTAAGAAGCCCTTGCGAAATATTCTTGGATAGGTTCACCCTTATTTATCTTTGTAGTTTTGAGTTGGGATCTCAAATTAATCATCTGATTAATGTTTATTCCTTCATACATTCTTTTTATGGTATCTAACATCTCCTTAGGTGTTTCCTTCGAGGACACTTCAAGAATCAAGTGATCCTTGATGGAACTTGCTATAATCCTTTTGGCTCTAATCATATCCTTCTTGTATTTTTCCTTTGCTTCATTTTCTTCGGGATTCGACACAACTTCCTTGATAAACTTAGTAAGATCATTCTATTTTAGAATGAGTCCAATTCTATATTTCCAAGAACAGAAATTATCTATGCCTTCTAACATGTCATCAAGATTAGTGCCTGGAGGCATTTTGTCCCGGAGAATAGAAAATGACCAAAAATGAAATTTATTGAAAATTAAAACTGAACTTGCCAAAAGATGCATTGGACCGAGGCGCGTATGCTGGTTTAGTGAGTTCCTAAAAAATCCAAATTTTGATTCGTAAAAT
Source organism: Pseudotsuga menziesii (assembly GCA_001517045.1). Classification (NCBI taxonomy): domain Eukaryota; kingdom Viridiplantae; phylum Streptophyta; class Pinopsida; order Pinales; family Pinaceae; genus Pseudotsuga; species Pseudotsuga menziesii. Next base: position 71,766 of record LPNX010016835.1, read on the forward strand.
TCGACCTACAAAATTATGGACTGCAATTTCTAGTTTTGGAAAAGAACATAACAATAAAAAAATAGGCAAAGAACATAACAATATGAAGAGGAAGAGGAAAACATTGTTTTATTGTTATGTTCTTTGCCTTTCATGCCAGAAGAGGAAGACGATAACATCGTTTCAATAAGGACTCATAAGGATTCTCATCCTCCTAAGAAGTTTTATAAGTATAAAAAGGGAAATTACAAGTAGAAAAACTCTCCTCTTATTAATGTTACCATTTTAATAAGATGGGGCACATTACCAAATATTGTCCATTAAGAAAAGAAGAATATAAGAGGAAGAATAACAAAACACATCATGTTCATGCAACCGAAGAAGAAGAAGCTCCTAGAAAATTAGCAAAGAAAGAAATTAAAGAATATGTTTTATATAAGGTGAATTTCTCATGTGGCCTAGAGGAAAATCTATAGAAGATGTAGTTGTTATTGGTACAGAAGAAGGTGGCTTATATAAATTGAAAGGTCACTTAGAGCGGTCTTGATTCAATATACTACAAGTCCATGTGAACTATGGCATAGAAGGCTTGCTCACATCAACTAAAAATACTTACCACATGTGAGAAAGGTAGTAAAAAGTTTACCTTATTTGAATATTGATCATGAAGGACTATGTAAAGGATGTGCAAAAGAAAATTACATAAAGAATCCATTTTTCGAAAAGCAACACCAAGACAAAAGGAATATTGGAACTTTTCCACTCATATGTATGTGGTCCATTGTCTTCAACATATTTAAGTGGGTATGTATATTATGTCACGTCATTGATGATTACTCTCGTAAGACTTCGGATCGCTTTTAAAAATAAAAAGATAAAGTATTTGGTAAATTCAAGGCATTCAAAGCCTTGATAGAGAATCTCTAAGAAAGAAAGATTAATATACCCATGTCAGATAATGGAGGAGAGTATCTTTCAATTGAATTTGGATATTTTTTCAAAGATGTCAGGATTAAGAGGGATCTTACCGCTCCATATAATAATCCACAACAGAATAATGTTGTTGAAAGAAAGAACTGAACTATTATGGAAGCAGTGAAGACTATGATCCATGATCAAGATCTCCATATGCACTTATGGGATGAAGCAACAAGAACAAAAATGTATGTACAAAACATAATATCTCATAGTGCACTTGGGTTCAAAACCCCCGAAGAGATGTTCAAAGGAAAGAAACCAGAAGTAAACCATCTCATGATATTTGGTTGTCTAGTGTTTGTTCACAATCCAAAAGAAAAAAGAACCAAATTGGATCCTTCTGGAAAGAAATGAATATTTTTTGGATACTATGAGGTCTCCAAGGCCTTCATAATTTATTACCAGGTTACCATCATATGTAAATTTAGTAGGGTTTAAACCTTTGATGAAGATGCATCTCTCAAGAAATCCAGAAAGTGACAATTTGAAGAATTATATGAAGAAGTTTTAACTCTTAGAGTTGCAAAACCAATGGAAGAAGTTGCACTTTATCTTGATGACGAGATTCCAAAAGACCATTACATGTTGGAGCCCCAAGAACCTCCATGCATGACTATCTCTCGGAAGAGAAAGACATATTGGGATCAATAAATTATTCAAGATGTAGAGAAGTATGTCGCTCCAAAAGGCTCCATGAGACAAAGCAAGAAGCCAAATCCATTTTCACAGTGTGTGGCTTTGATGTGTGATCTTGTAGATAAAGAGCCTACTTTCTTTAAAGAAGTTGTTCAAAAGAAAGAATGGTAGAAGCCAGGGATGATTTTAAGCAACCATTCTTCTTTAAAAGTGTAAAAATGTTGTCGAATCTTACCAATTCTTAAAACATCAAATATAAAATATTTGGCGATATTTTTATAAAAAAAAATCAATTTCTAAGGATTTTATATCGTTTATATAATAATTTGGTGATTTTTAGAGTGAAAAAAGTTCACCCCATCAAAATTGGGCGAAATAGAGCTTCAAAAAATGCAAATCGGTGAATCTTTTTTCGGAGGAAAACATGGGAAAACAACCCATGGGATAAATTTCGCCCCTAAAATTATTATTGGTAGAAGCCATGATGGAATAATACCAATCCATAATGAAGACTTATGTGTGGGATGTAGTTCCCAAACTAGAATGTAAATATGTGGTATCTTCCAAATGGACATACAAGATAAAACATGCAACTGATGGAAGTATTGAAAAATACAAAGCTAGAATTATGGCTCGTGGATTTTATCAAAAGGAAGGAATCAATTATGAAGAGAAGTTTTCTCCCGTAGAAAGGTACACTTCTATTAGAACCAGCATGCCACTTGCAACCAAGATGAAGCGAAAGTTACACCATGTTAGGAACCCATGTCAATCCTTCTCTTTACCGTGTTAGTATATTGTTGTTGGACGCATATGCTTTGTAAGTCGTCCCATAGTAATTGTTGATCCATAGTTTGTGTTATTGTTGTAGGGCGCATATGCTTTGTAAGTCGCCTGTAGTATTTGTTGATCCATAGTTTACATTGGCCCATGGTTTTGACCCATAGTATTGGCGCCTATTTTTAGTATATAAGTGTGTGTTGAGGCCAAGGAAGGCACCATGAAGTTATTTTGTATTGAGCTTGCTCAAAGGAGGTTTCCCCCTCGAAGTGGCCTGCGATTAATATAAAAGTGATTTTTGAGTTCTGCTGCTATATCATGTATTTTGATTAATTATTTGCTGCAGGGTCCTCACATCTGGTATCAGAGCACTTTCTTGGGCTCGTTGGGTGAAATTTCTGCCCAAATTTTTTTTCGCTTTTGTTGCAGGTTCGGATCTGGGAATAATCCCTATCCACTTAACTGTGGGAAATACGTGGGCATAAGCCCTAAAACTCATTGTGAGGAGTACCACAGGAACCCCGAAGTAGCTGGCCCATTGAGAGGACCTGTCAGCGAAAAGGGCAACGACCCCTACCTGATTGACTAGTTCCCACCCATGAGGTAAACCAAGAGTTGTCGTTTGTGGCCAAGCAGTTATCAGTTTTACCTAAGCCATGGAGTGAGGGGTACTGCCCCAATACACAAGCTGTCAGACAGCATTGGTGGCCGAGTGAATCCCTTGAATCGATAGGAAGCCGCACATACCTGGGGTCCATATCTATTTTCAGTTGCACAATCGCAGATTTCCTCTGTC
>LPNX010016835.1:95576-192364 GCA_001517045.1 Pseudotsuga menziesii
TCCAACCTAGTATGGGGGAGATCTTGTCACGTTAGTCACGTTATGCTAGCCGACACAAATAAAAAATATTAAAAAATACAAAAATACAAAATATAAATCGTACATATAGTTAAATAAAATATAAAAATAAATGAACTAACATAGATCCATTTTAAACCCAGATCTATCAAGTACCTAGTGGGATCCAAATGGTAAAAAAATGTACAACTCAAGAAATTGGATGCCTCTCGGTGCTTGATAGATCTAGGTTTAAAATGGATGTATGCTAGCTTACCATACAACTCGAAAATTCTAATTATTCATTGCGTAAGGTTTGTTTTGGATATATTCTTAATATTTTACCAGTATATTTGCTAGATTGTTCTATGGTTTATTTGTAATATTTTTCTTATATTTCAATTTTGATCCATATGAGATAATATAGAAATTAAAACATATACATAAATTAGCAATGTATAGTGATATATAAAACTTGAGGGTGCTTGCACGAAGTTGGTTCCACTTTTTAGTGCCACTTTAGAAAGCGAAAACGCACATCCAAAATGTAAATCTATAATGCATATGTGTTATTGATGCTACGCTCGGAAAACTCGAGCCCAAAATCGAGGCTAAGGTTAGTTAGCCAATATCGCATGTGCAATATATCACACTTGCGTTTTTAAAGAGTTACAAATCGCAAGTGCGATATATCACACTTGCGATTTGTAAAACCATATTAAAAAAAAATAGAGGCACACGACCTCAATTTCTTATTTGCAAAACACTGAGGGCCGCGATATCGAGACAACGAAAAACCACACCATCGATTTGAGTTTGAAAATTTGGGGGCGCCTTTGGAGGATAATTTGCAAGGGCCAATTCAAAATTTGGATCCAATGGAAGGGAAGTACTCATTTACTTCATAATTGCTTTCAAATTTTGTTTGTTTTTGTTAATTTTATAGTTTTTATATTTGTTAAAATGAATTTAATAAAAAAGTTTGAATTAAATCAAACAATGATATATTAAAACAAATTTTAATTTGTTGTTTTAATCTTAATAGATAACATAAATGTTGAAGGTAATCTGTTAAAATGAACTCACTAATAACCCAAACCCAAACACAAACACAAACACAAAGCCAAACACGAAGGAGGGAACAAGACCAGAATTTAGAGATTCTGGCTCGTTTGGGTGCATTGAGGCGCTTTAGCTCATTGTTTAGAGGGGGGGGGGGCATTTGAGACAATCATTAGCCGAGGCATTGGATACCATAACAAACACAATTGCCAATGCCTAGGGAGCACTGTACGTACAACATTAGCTCGTACAGAGAATCCGTGAGGCAATATTATTCCAATGGTTTGAGATATAAAGACAAAAAAACTAAAGATAACCAAAGACCAATTGCTTTCATTATTCCAGGACCCTAGCACCTGATTGGTTCCACCCACCAATCGAGCACACATTTACATAGACTAGTGTGTGGAACCAAATGTGAAAGCCAATTGGATGGATTGCTAGTACATGGTCTTCGATGAAGACCCTCATGGGAATAGAGACATCCCATTCTATTTATTGAGGAAGTTGTATGCAGAATTTATCTTGGGGAAACATGTTAACTATTTTGATATTTTAGAGTTACAAAGTATGGGTCATGGGATGCCCCAAGATAGGGAAGGGGCTAGGACCGATCCTAACCGTGTGCCACGCCCTCCACGCACACCAAAATCTCGTCGGGTATATCCTCATGTTAGTCCTGTGATTGATGATACACATGAGGCCTTATTCGACTAGGCAGATACATTGCTTCAACATGGGACTGTTGTCCAAGACAACGTAGGCCAAGGGGTTCGCACTTCTGAGGTTGGCCCATCCCACACTCAGGATCTACATACTAGGTCTCTAGACCATACTCGAGGTACATATCGCATTGGAGACACAAAGGGTTCAGAGCATCGTGTTATTCCACACCCTTGTACAATGTGTGCAGGCATATGCTATGTGCCTGCTTCAGAGTTCCAAGATGATGGATTACTTCGATATGTAAGTAAAACTCATTCTTTTCATATTATATTTTGTTTTATATCACAATTTTAAATTGTTTCGTAGTTTATTTATATTTAATTATCTAACAAATTATGTGAACAAATATACAGCTGGTGTCCCATCACACCCCACATTCGCATAGTCCAACGATTGATGTTGATAACATTGATGCAGCGGTGAATGTTGCATATGGTTTTGGTGCTTCGCCATAAGCTGTAAGAACTTTACTTTTTAATTTGTCATCGTTATTTACATATTGATATTAGAGATTGCAACATTCAATACATCTTAATCTGGATACAATATGTTTTATGTAGGTTGGGAAGGATGAGTTTGTGGAATCCCAGCCAAGTCCCTCAAATGTAGAGGAAGATTCCCAGACACGGGTATTATTTTAATTATGTTTTTAATTATGCTTTTAATAATTCAACATGTATGCTTTTAATTATTAGAAATTTTCTAATTGTATGTTTATGTTTTGTTACATAGCATGGTATCTATGCCAGCGGAATGACCTTTGTGATTGGGGACCCGCCTCCCCCCCCCCAGGTACATGTATGTTTCGCTTTCTTAGAAAAAATCATTTTTCTTCCATCTTGTATATGTCTCGTTTTCTTTGTATTACCTGACATTGACATATGTTACGTTATGCAAGAATATATTGAGCCAATGGTACTTGAAGAGCACTAAATCCAGGTTTTGGGTGACCCACCTCCCCCCCCCCAGGTACATGTATGTTTTGCTTTCTTTGAAAACATCATTTTCCATCCATGTAGTATAAATCTCGTTTTATTTGTATTTGCTGACATTGACATATGTTACTTTATGCAGGCATCTAGTGAGCCAGTGGCGATTGAAGAGCACCAAATACATGTTGTTGGTGACCCACCTCTCCCCCCCAGGTACATGTATGTTTTGTTTTCTTTGAAAACATCATTTTCTATACATGTAATAAATATGTCTCGTTTTCTTTTTATTATCTAACATTGACATATGTTACTTTATGCAGGCTTCTAGTGAGGCAGCGATGCTTGAAGAGAACCAAATAGAAGTTATTGGTGACCCACCTCTGACCCCCCACCAAGTAAGTTTATGTCTCGCTTTCTTTTAAGTGTGCTTTTAATGATTCAACATGTACTTTTTTAATTATTTGAAATTGTCTAATTGTATCTTTATCCTTTTGTACATAGAAACGTAATTTTGATTTTACTGCTGAATGAGCGACCTTCTTCGCTAATGCATATAGAAATCCTTTTATCCCGTTGTCATTTTTTCAACCCACTGGTTACACACCTCTTCACGACCCCCAGGTATATTTATATATTGCTTATCTTGCTTATATTGCTTTTTGTACATGCAAGTATATTTTTCTTTGTTGCCCCCATTGATATGCTGACATTGACATATATATTATTGTATGCAGCTTGATAGTGAGCGAGTGGTGCTTGAAGAGCACCTAATCAGGGTCGTCGCTCATCCACCTCTTCCCCCCCAACGTACATGTATGTCTCGCTTTCTTTGAAAAATTCATTGTCCCTCCATGTAGTATAGTTTTATTTGTACATGCAAGTATGTTTTTCGTGCACCCATTGATTTGTTGACATTGACATATATATATTTTTTATGCAGCTTGATAGTGAGCAAGTGGTGCTTAAAGAGCACCCAATCGGGGTCGCTGCTAGTGAGGCACCACGACCCACCATAACTTACTCACGTACAGTAAGTAAAAATGTTATATTCATTTGGAATTTGAACAAATGTACATAGAATTTTTATAGGTTGGTAAACTAATTTACAAATTTTGGTTTAACTACAGTCTCTGCTAATGAGATTTGTCCCTCTTGTTCAGCGTTGGGGATCACCACTAAGCAGCTGGAAAAGAAAGATAGACTTCTCAGAAGACATTGACAGTGGCAGTGAAAGGGGGGATAAATAGAATAAATCTATAGGGGGGATGCATACATGTAACTTTTTGTTTGTATACACACAGATGTACAGTTTGATCCACTATTTTGTATTATGGCCATCTGGCATGCCGATTTTTGTAACATTATTTGTATAATCATATAATATAAAGCAAGGTTCAAATTTATACATATGGTTGACTTGATTTTGGAACATGATATTTATTATATATCTTTCATTTTAAGTATGAGTTTAATTAAAATGTTAATGTGTGGTTCACCTATGTGATATTATGATATTGTAGACCTTATCATGACATATCATACATAATATTTGAAGATTTCCAATACTTCAAGGAAGAATTTATGACTCATACAACTAAGATCAAGTAACCATTAAGTAAGTCATGGGAGATAATCACTAGACACCGTAAGCATAAGCATACCATACACTACCTAAATTCCATACGCTAACATCATAACACTGACATCATAACATCATAACCATATCACTAACATCATAACATCATACATGTGTTTCTACTTCTAAGTCATACATGCATGTGAACTTCCACGTGTGATCCATGTTAAGCCCTATTCATTTTGTTTCATGTATGTGCATAGCCTACTTACATGGCCTTTTGGTTTCTACTTAAATGATACTAACCAATATAATTAGCTAAACCTAAAGATCATAACATCATACCATACTAACATACCATACCATACTAATATACCATACCATACCCTACAATACTAACATCATACCCTATGATACTAACATCATACCATGCTAACATACCATACCATACTAATATACCATACCATACCATACAATACTAACATACCATAACATCATACCATACCATACCATACCATACAGTAACATCATAACCATACCATGTACACCATCCTAGACTACCCTATAACCTTACCCTACCATCTTTACCTCAAACTACAAATTCTGAGTTTAAATCATTTATTTACTATTGCTTTATAAACAAAATATGAAGTTTGTTAAAATGCTTATTGCTTATTATGAAGGTGCATTGATTGGACATAAAGGGTAAATCATAAGTCCATCGAATATCATACATTGGTGCTTGAAACTTGCTACAAAACACATACAAATATGAACTCAATTTCTTATGATTTCAATTGACAATGGGATTAAATTGTTCACATAAGTATCTTAATTTGGCCCTATTCATTTTGTTTCATGTATGTGCATAGCCTAGGTATATGGTCATGAAACCCTAGTTCCATCTCATAACTTCCGAAACCCTAGTTATAGCATGCAATTTGTATTTCATGAAACCCTAGTTGGTTTTCAATTGGTACATGTACATGTGTTTCTTTTTCCATATCATAACTTGTAAAGGGGTCATAAAACCCTGGTTCCATCTCATAACTTCTCAACCCTAGTTATAGCATGCAATTTGTTGTTCATGAAACACTAGTTGGTTTTCAATTTGTACATGTACATGTGTTTCTACTTCCATCTCATAACTTGTAAAGAGGTCATAAAACCCTAGTTCCATATCATAACTTCTCAACCCTAGTTATATCATGCAATTATAGTTCATTAAACCCTAGTTTGTTTTCAATTTGTACATGTACGTGTGTTTCTACTTCCATCTCATAACTTGTAAAGAGGTCATAAAACCCTAGTTCCATCTCATAACTTGTAAAGAGGTCATAAAACCCTAGTTCCATCTCATAAATTCTCAACCCTAGTTATAGCATGCAATTGTAGTTCATGAAAACCTAGTTGGTTTTCAATTTGTACATGTACATGTGTTTCTACTTCCATCGCATAACTTGTAAAGAGGTCATAAAACCATAGTTCCATATCATAACTTCTCAACCCTGGTTATAGCATGCAATTGTAATTCATGAAACCCTGGTTGGTTTTCAATTTGTACATGTACATGTGTTTCTACTTCCATCTCATAACTTGTAAAGAGATCATAAAACCCTAGTTCCATCTTATAACTTCTCAACCCTAGTTATAGCATGCAATTGTAGTTCATGAAACCCTAGTTGGTTTTCAATTTGTACATGTACATGTGTTTCTACTTCCATCTCATAACTTGTAAAGAGGTCATAAAACCTTAGTTCCATCTCATAACTTCTCAACCCTAGTTATAGCATGCAATTGTAGTTCATGCAAGAGTTGACCCACCAATGCTAGAGTTGCATTGAAGGAAACTGAGCAAAACCCTAGTTTACGAAATCAAAGCACAATGAAGTCACTGGGCCTTGAAAACATGAGGGAGAGGGCCACCTAGAGGTAATCGCATGCCAAGAGACCAACGAAGTTGACGGTTCTTCGATCCGGCCTTCGGTTTCCGAGATATGTCTAGCTGAAAGTCGCATGAAAATGTTGTTCAGGGACACTTGGTGACTTTCAGTTCGGGAGCAAAAAAACAAAGTATATATACTTTGAGAGTTTGGGATTGAATGTGAGGCTTAACAGTCATGTATTATTACAAACAAAGTATTATTTGAATCTCAACTGATCCAATACAGAGGCAGCGAACCAAACACATAGAGATCCATATTCACTACATCATAGGGCTTGTGCACGATGGGATCATTGCTCTTCGCTATTGTGCATCATTGAGCAAGTTGCAGACATCTTCACCAAGGATTTCTCTGAGAAGACAATATTTGTCGATCAAATGATTGACAAAGTGTGTGCCTTGATTGCTTATCAAAATCTTTGGGCATTGAACATTGTCGAACAAAAATTTTGCAGGAGTCGTAGCAGTACAATTCTTTACCGGCGCTACTTCAGCCCATCTAGTTGAGCAATATGTCATAGTAATAATGTATCATGCACATGTTCTTTTTCATTGTGGGTTGATAGGACCCGCAAAATCAACATCCCATTTTTCAAATGGTTGTAAAGTTATCTGAGGTACTGGTGGCATTTCATCTTGTCGCGACGGTTTTTTGGTTCTCTAACAAATATCGCAATTGCGACAATATTCTCTCGCATTCGCATGCAAGGTAGGCCACCACAATCTTGCTTGTAATGTCTGTATTTTGAACCGGGAAGCTAAGCGGATCTCATTGAATTCATATCAGGATCTCAGATCTATATGCCTGTGCCCTCTGTTTAACTGTGACTCTATTGTTCGACATGTGCTTCAATATGTCACTTGGAATATTGTAGGTAGCACATGTTTTAGCCCTCAAGGCTACACTTCGCATCCCCAATGACAGATTTCAAGTGAACTATCCTCTCTGGGTTGAATCCTGGACTACAAGTTAATCTCCATTGTTTTGTTGACCTATTTGCTCTGAGGTACAGTAAGTTTCTAATCCCTAAGTGATAAGCAATATGACTATTGAAGGTTATATTCCCTTTTGCATCAATGGCATGAGTTAGTCCCAGTCCTCAATGCACATTGGGTGTCCTCAAATTTTGAGGACACATGTGTTCTCCAGCTACATAGTCTGGAGTCCTCCCTTGCATCACACACACACACACATAAGCACGCATATACATGTCCATCAAGCTGTTGTCTGGTGGCTACTTGGTGTGGTTGTTGTGAAGAAGACCAGGGTTCAAATCATGGCAGGCTTGCTCCTCCCTTGCATGGGATTTGTGGTTGTGGCTTGCAGCTAGGCCATCTCTTTTTGGGCACATGCCTTATAAGATGTCACCAGAATATGTGCCTTCTTGGGCTTTGTGCTAGATCGTTGATGTAGGATGTGGGAAGTTAATTTGTAATTTGTGTTGGCTTAATACCCACGACCTCATCTTCACTAATAAAACATTCTAGAGGATGGGGCCATAGTTTTGTGGGATTTCAGTCCATTGGGTTGTTTTCCTTCAAATATATATATGCTCCAAACAGTGGTTTAAGATGATTGAACTACTGTATTTATTTTCTTGATGACCATGTAACTAATAAATCAACTTGGATGATGAAAAATGGGAAAGAAAAAGAGAAAGTTCCAAATGTGTTTATATGAATGATTATACAATTAAACATCCAGTGGTTCTACTTCTCTGGAGGATTACACTCTGCCACAATTGCAAGCAAGTTAAAAGTCCAAACTGTTGCTAATGTTTGTCATATTGTAAGCAGCTGGGAAAAACATTTCATTGCTACGAGGGAAATATCCTTGAGTGATGACAGTGCCTAAGATTCCTAATCCAGATATCTTAGAAAGTGGAACCAAGAATATTAAATGCTCCTGCCTAGGTCATCAAACATTCTACATTTAGAAGGAAATATGGATCCCAAGTATATAAAAATGGAATCTTAATATAATTTCTTAACAAGAAATTGGGAAGTGTTAAGGAACTTAGAATCCCTCCATCAAGACACGTACTACATAGTAATTCTCAACAATAGAAAAGGGTCCTCACTATGAAGAAAGACAATAATAAGTGTGATGTTCCCCAACATGTTAAAAATTTAATATGAAAGACACTTTGAAGGAACATGAACAAATAAGACTTCCTACTCTACAATGATATTATAAATGTTAATAGAAAAAAATAGTCTCCCTGTGAAACAAATAATTGCAGCACTCATGACTCTCTAGAAGAAATGCTAGAATACAAGGAAGCAAGAACCTACCAAATCCATACAATAGATGTGGAAAAAACGTAGTCTTTTCTCTAGACTCTCGATATGCATATAGATTAAAACCAAATCCCTGTAAGGTACAGTTCCAAATCAAGGAAGGCACGTATGAGAGCTTAAGGTGCTCTGATTGAGAAGCTACTGATAAGAGGGTATGCCCATTAATTATTACAGCCCAACATAAAACAATCAATGTAAAAAATGATATAGTGAAATGTACCTTTGGTATTTTAGAGGACCTCATTAAAAGGAATAAAAAAAGAGAAAAAATAATGGATACTTTCAAAAGAAAAAGAAAAACATATAAATTTATAATATTAGGTATACCTTTGTTTTGGTGATAGACTTTACACATGTAGGCTTCCACCCATGCCTTAACAGTTGGGTCAGCCTATTTGTGATACAACAACCTCCCTACAATTAATGTAAGATACCCTAGTTATAACTTATGACTAGGCCACACTAGAAAACAAGGAGTGTGGAGTGGTATAAATAAGGTCAAACACAAGCTAGAGAAGATTCGTACCCTACTTGAAGAGGATTTGCATAATATTCTTATTCAGGAGAATGCAGCTTCGATAGAGTTGGTGGTGCTTGCCCAACTACCAGAGGGTTTCCTTCCCAACTATAGCAGATTCAAGAGGGAGATGAAGGCTCTAAGTTCTTTGATTTCTTGAAGAAGGTGGTGGCTGATAGGGTGATAGGTTTACGCCGAGCTGATGGATCTCTTGAGGAGAATCCAACCAAGGCATGTTTAGTGAGCATTTTCAGAATATATATTCATCTTACCGCATGTTGGATTCATGCTTACTTTAGGATGGTCCCTAGTAATATTTCTACTGGTGACCAAGATAATTTGGACGGAGATTTCATGAAGGAAGAGTTATTTGCTGCCCTTTGCTCAATGCAAAATGGGAAGTCCCCTGGAATTGATGGATTGCCTTGTGAATTCTACAAGGCAATGTAGAGTATGATTGGGATGACTTTTTTTAATATGGGTGGGGACCTTAATATGTTTAGGTGTATGTATGCTTCTATCATACAATTTTTTTTCAAAACCAATATTAATTTAACCCTCATCCACTATCAGTTGCATGCATTCTTCCATTATTTGGCAAAACTGGTAATCCAATACACTTGTTTAAACTAATTTCTCATCTTGGATAACATTAGCCCATAACCCAAGCCCAAGATAACAATATTGGATAACATTTGAAAATGCACAGAGGTAAGGATTGTTGCTTTGTAGACTTTGTAAAATATTTTGATATGGTTATTGTACTTTGACTATGAAAAGGGATGGAAGAATAGGGATTGCCTGATGACTTGTGATTTCAAATCTCATGTTGTTAGTATTTTGAACTAAATAACAAAAACAGGGGAAATTATCGGTAAAAATCAGAGCAAAAATTGGAGTGAACAAAAGTTCTCTTATTCTTGGACCTTCTTTGAAACTACATCTGCATCATCAAATGATGCCTCTTGGACTGATAAAGGTTGTGTGATATTGTAAACACAATGGATAAGATTAACATCTAGTGACTAGTGCTTCTAGTAGAAATACTAGGCAATTGCATCATTGACTAAAGCAAGTGCAGATGAAAAACAACAGAAAAGACTTTATTAGTAAAGTTATATCTGAACAACTGAATAGTCTTTAATAGTAAAGTTATTTCAGAACAACAGAATAGGCTTGAGTAATAAAGTTATGAAGTTAGAAGTACAGTCCATAGAGTTCTATCTGATAGAGACCCTGCAGAACAATGTTTTTGTACAACTTGATTTCTAAACCAATTGTAGAGCTTATAACCACACTACTAGTGCTCTTCTTGCAAATATATTTTAGATAAAAGATCTTATGCAAAATTAAAATTAAAAAGATCTCACAGATTTTATTGTTGGTATTTTACATTTTAAAAACTTGGAAGTACTTCGTTGCAGAACACATTATTTCATTAAACTTATGTTTTATATAGGGCATTTTGAGGTTAGATTGATCTCATTGGGTATTAAAGTAATTTATGCCTAACTGTTAAATTCTAACTTGGCACTCTTCTTCACCTCATTTTACAAGGTAGGGTTTTTATCACTTTACAGTAAAGGATCGTCTTACCTATTTGGACATCTTCATGTATTTTTGTGATGCATGGCTATGAGTTCAATCACAATATTAATTATTTATGTTGGACTTGAACTCCTTGTAATGTTCTTTGAAAGATTGAAACTAATAGTCGACATCATGACTCAAAGTATTTGTAATGGTGTCATTGCTTCTTGCAATAGTATTTGTAACTTTGATTGTTTCACTGCAGTCACACATTCGAATACTTGAAACTATGCCTGAAAATTGGGCAGCACTACTTATGGGTCTTCAATACTTAATCAACATTTCTTATGTTGATGATACAGAAGTTTTCAAGGTAGGTTTTTTATGTGAATTAGTGTTTTCTTCTTCAAGACTGCATGGTAAAAAAGATGGGTTTCTTTTGATTATTCTGGTTTTGCTACAGGTTTGCCTGGATTGTTGGAATGCCTTGGTTTTAGAACTTTTTGAAGCACACCATTCTTCTAACAATATTGCTGTAGTTGCCAATGTTATGGACCTCCAGGTAAAAGAATATTTGCTACTTTTGATTACCATGTTATAATCGATGTCCTATGTTCTTTATCTCAAGAAAATTCTGATTTGTAAAGAACATTAAAGTTTGTATGGTTCTTTTCAATAGTATTGTCAATTTTCTTTGTTCTATGCTGTCAAGCATCCATAGGACTATTTAGTTCATTGACCTCTTAATGCTCTTTTTTATTGCTTAACATATACATCATAATATAGGTGTCCATGCAATAATATATGGTTCTTGTTTGTCCCACTCATATCAAATGCTTGGGACGGACTCCCTTAGCTTGTCCTCGGCTAAGGGACTTATTTTGTATTTTCATTATATCTATCATGGATTTATAATTTATTTGGATTAGATTGGGGGTCTTGGTTCCAAATGTTTACTTGTATTGAATATTGATAGTTTATAGTTTCTAACGGTTAAGTACTTCACTAATGATTATCTAATTATATGATCTTAATTTGTATAAAAACATTGATAGAAGTTTGATTATTTTATTTGTTGTGATATTTCAAAAATATTAAAGTGGCTTATCAATTTCTTGCCCATGCAGGTTCCATTAATTTCAGGCATGGTTGATGGGATAGGTTCTCAACTTATGCAACTAAGGCGTTTATATGATGGACCAATGTCAAAACTCAAGATGCTGATGATTTGTTGTATGGATAAGATAGAAGAGGTTTTGATTGTAGAAGATGAGAATGGCAATATTGTTAGATAGACTATGAAAGATAATGACATCCTTGTCCAATACAAGGTATGGATACCTTCTAATTTATAAATTGTCCCCACATAGATGAGTGATTCTTGTTGGGCATGGAAGCCATAGCCCTTTCTCTAAGTTCTTCAATGTCCATAGTGCCGAAGTTGACTTCTGCACTGAACTTCTTCGACTTGGCAAGTAAAAAACGTAATTGGGGAGGTCAGACCCTCTCTTACTCTTACTGTCTACTCTTCCCTGCCTCTATCCTCCCGCATAAACATACCCTATGTTATAATGTTGTACTAATGATGTAGTGTAGTCTTATTTTAGGTGAACATACATTATAAGGAAAGTTCAGTTCTTATCAATGGTTATTTCTCTCTGTGAACTGTTGTCCAATCATCATGGAAGTTGTTTCAGATCATGTACATCTCAACACAGAGCTGATATATATTTTGTTATACCTAATAGGTTGCAAGTTTTTCAAGTTTAATTCATGCTTAACCAGTTTTCCTACCTTTCAAATAACTAGTACCATCACCTAGAAGCCAAATATACAACCCTTTAAAGGTTTCTCTAAAGACGCAATGTTGTAGGAGCAGGGTATTTCTCTTTATATTTGCAACATGACTCTTTAATTATTGAATCCACTATTAGGTGCCCTTATAGCCAAGGAATAATGATTCACAAAGAATAACTCCTCCATACAAAATGGTACCTTTGAAACAGTAAATGATTCAATGCTAAATACTTGCAATACTTGCAATTCCCCAAGTCAAAATACGTGCAATTCTTTGAATTCTAAGTCTAAAGATCATTTTTGCAAGACATTACAGTGCATAGGGAGTCAAGTCTCTAATTATGCAAATGATAATCATCAAGTCTCCATTAGCAATAAGTTTTTGAATCTGCCTCGCTCTTAGAATGTTTATCACTTGATTTAAAGCTAAAATAGGCTTGACAAAGAGAAAAAACCTTTTATAGTTTGATCACAACCATAGACCTGCTTATTATGGAACCTTCTCAAAGAAAATGTGAATATACTTTGCATAATTTTAAGTTTATTAATTATCAAAGCAACCGGTTGTGTTTTAATTTTGATAGCCCATGATGAGGAACATCTGAAACACCTTGAAGCTCATGGATTCTTAATATTGCAGTAGACAAGAGGAAATTTTTGTTTCTAACTCTTTGTTTTTTATGCAGCGATGCCATTGGGCTTCGAAATCCTTTCAGGAAGGATTCTTCTTTAGACTATGAGAATGATAGTGATGAAAAATGGGAAGAGGTACTCATCACTAAATCTCTTTGGTAATAGTATTTGTAGTATTTTTATTAGCTTTAGTTACAGGGAAAATTGTACATAGCTCTCAGGAATTAGTTTATCATAAATACTAGTTACTGGTAAGTTGTAGTAGTAATAATTATGTAGTTTGTAGATTGATATCTATCATAAATTTGTTTGAATATCATCATTGTCAAGCAATAACAACTTCTTAAAGGGTGCTAGCTCAATGGTAGAGCGCCTGCCTAATTATAGGCAGGAGGTTGGTGGTTCGATTCCTCCGTGCCCTATCATAAATGTGTGACTACAAAAATGACTAAATTCGCATATATACAACTATTAGTAGCTAATTTCTCGTATCTTAGTCATATTTAGATTAGTCATTAATATGTTAAATCTAGTAGTTTATTTAGTCGTATATTTGGTCATTAATGGTTGCAATCAGTGACTAAATCAATGACTCACTCAGTGACTAAATCAATGACTAAATCCGTGACTAAATCATTAACTATCAATGACTAAATCATTGACTATCAATGACTAAATCAATGACTACTAAGTCAAGCTATTAATGACTAGTGAAATACAACTAGCTATAAGATAGTGGAAATTTGCTACTATTAGTCACCGACTCAAAAATAGTCGTTTATAGCTTGATTTTAGTCATTTTTTTAGTCATTAATTTCTCATTTTCTACTAGTGAATTAAGTGAATAATTCCATATCCAACACTGGAAGACAAAACCATATCACCCACAAGCAAATGGTGATGTCAAGGCATTCAACAAGATCGTGGAGAACGCATTGAGGGAGATTTGCAACATTCAAAGAGATGATTGAGACCATAAAAATTTTGCGGTATTATGGATATCGCACAACCTGTAAGAAATTGACTGACCAAACTCCATTTCGACTGGTGTATGGATAAGAGGTTGTTATGCAGATGGAATACATTGTACCCAGTCAAAGAATAGTTGTGATTACTGAAATCACTGATGTTGGTGTTGTCGAAGAGAGATTGTCACAGATTGTGCAGTTGGAGGAAGAGTGTTTTGTCACAGGATATCATCAGAATGTTGAGAAGGTGCGACATAAATTGTGGCATGAATGACACATCAAGAATAAGCAATTTCAGGTTGGAGAACGAGTCCTTCTGTATGACAGTAAGTTTGCAAAGCCTCCTGGCAAGTTGAGAACACATTAGCTAGGACCATATGTTATCGTTAAGATCATTGAAGGAGGTGTGATACAATTGCAGAAATTAGATACAACACCTTTCAAATGATTGGTGAATGGAAGTCGGCTAAATCCTTACCAGGATAGTCGTGACTTAGTCGCCACTAATAATAAAAAAGCGCAGATTTATGAGCGTTATTTATGTAAAAAGTATGAGTGTTTTGTTTTAAATATGGAGTGTTATGTCACAGATGATATTTCTATCAAGGAAAAAGAAAAATTGTCGCAGCAGAAAAATGGCCACGTAGACTCCCCGGCTGTCGCAAGGAAAGAAATGTGTTGAATCCCATATACCTGTTGCAAGAAGAAAATTATTGTCGCATGATGAAATTTGGTTGCAAAATGACAGTTGCCTGTAGTTAATTTCAAGACACGAAAGATTTCAGCAGCGTACTTTTTGGTAACTTTCGTCATTAATGCACAATAAATACCATTGAATTGACATGAAAAGTGACGGTTTGATTGTAATGATTCAAAAGACTGCTTCGTGTGACAAAAATCGGTGCCTCCTTTCCATATTGCTTGATCGTGTGACTGGATGATTGACTGAATGGGCGCACTTATATTGTCTTCACACCAAAGTTTCCTTCATTCTATTGCATCTGACTGAGTATGTTTAGCTATTGTGTCTACAACTATAAGAGTTGAGGTGAATTTTCGCAGAGTATGGTCATTTCTATCTCTAGTACAAGCACCATTGCAGAATTAGGTGTCAAAACACCTTCACCTACGCCCATTATGGAAGACACTGCCGCATTTGTTCCACTGTTGGTTATGGTTGCAGAAGAAGTTGTACAATCACGGGTGATTCCACAAGTTCATTTACAACTAGACCCACCCGACACTCCAAAAAGGAAATGACCTGGTACCCACAAGAAGGAAACAACTCTGCCACCAGAAGATGAAGAAGCAGATTCTGCATCTATGGTGCCAGACTATGTCCCACCCAGACCAGACAATGTGCCTAAGGTTAGACTTGGAAAAAATGCAAAGTATCAATTGGTATCACCAGACATACCGAAAAGCGTTCGAGTAATGGAAAACACCATTCCAAACTTGCAGAAGATGAGCTTTGACGACCATGACTTACGTAGGTTTCTATAATTGGAAATAATATATGACAATTGTCTATGACACAGAGGATGTCCCTATCCACATGGTTCCAATGAAATGGGTAAGAGGATTGGAAAAATTTGGATTATTGTTGTCAATGCACGTGCCACATTTAGGCCGCACAACAGAACTCAATACATTTGTTAAACAGTTGCTAGTTTGTTTCCATTACGAATTTCTATGGCTCGACTGGAAGATTTCAAGGGATGTCGAGTTGATAGCATCGGCCCGATAGAACTGTTACACTCACTTGCAACAATTTTAATAATGAAGGCATCATGTATGAGATGTTTGCAGAAGCCAAAGTCTTTCGACTTGGAGATATTGCAAAAAACCTTCGCAAGAGGGTCGTAGAGTTGGAATTACAAGTGAAACCCAGTACACCTCCATAGGTACCAGAAGAAAGAAGAAAAGCAACAACAAAGGTTGCAATGACTATGGAAGAGGCAGAGGCACTATCTACTAAGGCAGTCAAGCAAGTTTCTTAGTCGTGGGAAGCTTTGATCAATGATGAAGAACTAGAAAAATTAACAGAGTAGCTTCGCACTGCTTAAGCATAACTTAACCAGCTAAGGAATGAGGTAAATAAGATATGAATAATAGAGAAAATGGTGAAGGCTGATGACATGAAGAAACTAAAACAACAGGTCACAAAATTGCGAAAACAACAACAAAAGAGGAATTATAGGGTCATAGAGTTACAAGCATAGGTAGAGGGAGTTACAGGTGTCATTCGACCTATACACGAAAAAATGCAACAAGCATTGAGATTGGCATGACTTACAACTTCAAAATACATCATTTCCAAACTTGTGGAAAAATTGAAGAAGACAGAATCAGAAGTGCGACAGGAGACTAAACAACTAGTGAAAGTCTTTCAGGATTTTCAAAACAAGGTTGCAATAACGGAGGTTTCAGACTAATGTGGCTCGGGACGAGCCACGGGTGAGTGTTGGGGGCATGTTGGCCCTACAAAATTTTAGTCATAATTTGGCCAAAATTCTGCTTGGGAAGATAAATATTTTGGTCACAAGACAAAAAGGAAGTTGCAATGAAAGAAGAGATGAAGGAGAGTTGTGAACGAAGAATAATAAAGCAGTCGAAATGGAAAGTTCGACTGATCGTGGATAAAGAGTTAGTTATAATAAAGCACGCTTTTGATAATAAAGCATAATTGTATTTTAGGTCGATAGTGCCTATTTTTCGGTTGTAACTGAATGTACGGAAATATAAATGAAAGCCTATCGGCTAACATAGAAGAGTCGGTTGATTAAGACTTGTAAAATCTTATAAAAGGGAGAAACCAAGCTCTGTGTTGGTGGCTCATTGTTAGTTAGTGATTGAGAGGCTAGGTTGAAGAGATAAGAGAGATGTTTAGCTAGAGAATAAATTTAGGCTATGTGTGGATCGACAGTTGAGAGAAGAAGAGAAGAAATACATAGACCCAAAACTAGAGAGCACGAGAGGAGATAAGTCTATATGAATTGTAAAGAACATCTAAAGAAGAGTCTACAAGTTGAGTGCGTAGACAAAAGGTGCTAACCGATTTCTCATGCCAGATGAAGAGCACCTTTGTGGTTTCTCCCAGATGGGTTTCCACATTAAATGTTGTGCCTGTGTGCCTTTGATAATTATGTTTATGTCGAATGCATGCATGTTGTCAATTACTAGATCTAAATATGTCGCACAATGTATGTTTATTAATAAACCCATGTGTGTGTGTGTGTGTGTGTGTCGCGTCGCTAATAGATTGAATTTGTGATAAGAATTTTATGTTAATTGTTGTGATTTGTGTCGACGGATGAGTATACTATTATCTTGAATGGATAAACAAAGAACAAGAAGCATAATTCATGGCTTTGGTTGAGTGATTTCATAAAGTACTATAGGAATAGAAATCCCCACATAATTGTAGAAACTTGGTTTCGATAGTTCCCATAAGATATATCAGGTTAGACTACATCTGCATCGTAGGTGTTGTCAATGGGGTCCTGCTCTATCAGGTCGATATCTCATGCTTTGAAGATGAACAAGGGATCTGAACTTGGGTCAACCAGAAGAATGCCAACAACTTCTCTCTTATGCGCCAGATGGAAAATATAGCATAGAGAAGATCCCATGAGAAACAACCAACAATGAAATTTGTTGACAAAGTCGATGACTTCCACCAATTCTCAGAGCCTCCAGCTTCACACCCGTCGGTTGCCCAGGATGTTGCACCACCAGTTCCACCACTGCCCTCTTCCGCCCTAGCCTCCACCTATGTTCATCCACCTAGCTCCATCTGCCCTCCGCATTGCCGACCCTCCACCCTCCCTTCTGGAAAATTTTCATCCAACCCAGTTCTTACCAAAAAGATGGCTCCACTCCCCACCAATTCGCCCCCTGCAGGTTTAATGGAAGATGAAAGCAGCTCCAGTGATGAAGAAATTACGACGCCTAACGACACTTCGGAGGCAATGTCCAGTGGAACCATGAAGGCCAAGTCAAGCAAGCCTGTTCAGCCAAGTGCGCCTGCTCAACCAGCCTCACCAGGTTACAGTTGTCCTATCGAGGAGGAACCATTCTTCAAGTCGTGAACCAATTTCGCAATGGCCATGCGTCGGTCTACATGCAAGCCCCAAGGTTTTTTCACCTCGGCCACATGTTTTTCAGCATGGAACTCTCAGGTTTTTCTTGTTTATTTCAATGTTAATGTGTTAGCACAGTATTTGGCTCCTCCAAAAACTAAGGAGGTTTTTGTTTATGCCTTTTTTGGAGAGCCTGTTTTCCCTCCTGGAGGGAGGATTTTGTGGACCTATTTTCCCTCCTAGAGGGAGGGCTAAGACTTATCTTGGAACTCTATACCTGCTTAAATTGAGTAGGCCTGTCTGAAAACTCATATGTACCACCATTTTCTTTTTTTAATAGATTAGAACTTACAAAAAAAAAGATGACTTCCACCATTAATGAAAATGGAATCCAAGGTACAGCATGAATTCCAAAGTGTGAATAAAGGTCTTGACGTCAAACATTATGGGAAACCACTCAGCTAGTGACTAATGGTGATATGTCATATGTTGAGTGTAAGGTAACCTACCAATGACGAAAATAAGCCCATGGTGCTAGTACTCTAGGTGAAATTGTCAAAGAAATGGGTTGTCTTTTTATGAGAAATGACCTATGAGTGAGAAGTCAATGGGGACCTTCTACACAAGCGCAAGTACAAACATTGGTTGTGATGATAACATTGAAAACAAGTTGACACGGGGAAGGCTGACATGCATAGTCAAGGAATCTGAAAAATGGATTACACAAGCTAGAAACAACCCTTGAACATTCGCATGACACAATGTTGACTCGGCCAACATTTGACACAAAGTGAACAATGATATAAATATGTAATGAAGGAATCATTACAGATTCTCCTTGATCATTGGAAGAGTAATCAATTAGAGGAGTATTGACTCATTTATCATGGTTTGACTCCTAAGGCAATACTAAAACCCAACTTGCTAATAAGACTTGAGACTTAGTGCTTTATTCAGGGGTGACATAACATACTTGTTGCCAAAAAATCAATGAAGATCAAACATCTTCCCCCTCGATTTTTTTTTTGTTTTTTTTTGTTTAAACATTATTAAGACTAAAAAATAATAAAATAATGTTATAGTACAATAGAAGAGATGAGTGTCTTAAGGCATGCAACTATGTCCCATGCGCATGGAGCGGAAATATGGAAAACAAAATGAAAAAAAGAGGTGAACTTAAAATCTTGTATCTTAGAAACAACAATACCATATCATATCTAAAAAAACAAAATGAAATATTTAATATTAGTTATTTTGATAGGGGTATCTTAATTTTCACTATCTTCACAAATAATAGTTGCCATGACAAAGTCTAATAGTGAATACTCGAGAACGCTAAGACTTGAGGATCTACAACAAAAAAGATCAAACTCATGTGGAAGATCAAAGATGGAAGTAATAGTAGAGTAGATAGGAACATACTCATCATTGTAGGAGTATAAAATTCTACTAAAGGAACTATACTCGTTAGGAACACCAACTTGCTCAATGGCAAACTTAGAAGGCCCTAGTATGTCATTATCCAAGGATCCACAAACACTGATGCTAGACTCAAAAGACAAATCGAGTTTGGTTTTGATTACAGTTGAGTCCAATCCAGGGAGATGATCTTGTTAAATGATGTAATGATTATGTTCCTCCGTATAGAAAGAAGCACAATTAGAGTATATTGTGGTAGAAGGAACAACCTAATAGGTGATTTATGTTGTAGATAAAGGCATGACTGAATTGATACTTCCATTATATTTTGATTACTTAGAAGGGTCTCGCACTATCCATGGATCGTTAAAGTAGGAAGTTTTGGAACAACCTATAGAATTCGTACTGGAAGTAGTCACTGATTAATGATGTTGAATGTACTAAATCGATGTAGATAATAGGTGGGTGAAGATTAAAAGTCCCCATTAGGGTAGAATATGTACCCACACCCACATTCTCACAAGGACTCATGTAATTTTCAACAAATGGAACATTAGATCCTGTTGAGGTGGTTGACTCATTTCTCACAAAAGATAATTGGTCAATGGTCGTTATCTTTCCTTTACGAGGGAATATAATAACATGAAAGAATGCTGACAAAATTGTTTCCATGTCATATGTCCAATGGTGTCCTAAGAGGAGGTCATAGTCAAAAGGAGTGCTTAGGACTTCTACCTTCACTAACACAATTTTTCCCCTTGGATCAATAGGGAAGACCAAGATAATCCCATTACATTTAAACAAGTGTCCATCAAATGATTTTAACATGTTTGGATATGTAACAGTCGCGAGGGATCCAATAGCTCATCAACATGATAAAAACATTACGCATGTAGAAGCTCCTTCATCTACCATTGCCAGGAAAATGTTCACCCCAAGGGTTGAAACCTGGATTTGGAAAGTGGTACAATGAGGGAGTCAAGGCTTCCAATTGTCTGTATCAAGTGTCGTTGACAGAGAATCTAAAGGGTCAACAATGCCAATGCGTGGTAAGAATACTTTTCTCTAAGTAGGACATCTTTGAAGAACTTATAAAGTGGACATTGAATGTGGGGCTTGGGATAAGTCCTCAACAATATTATAGTTTTAGCATATCTAGAATTGTGGTTGCGTGTCAATCCCTTCAACAAACCTTTTGGGAGGCATGGGATTGTGTCAATGATCGATCTCTCGATATGAAGAGGATTCAACATTTACGATGTAGATGTTTCTTTACCCTTAGATCCTGACTCGGGAGTATTGCAATTATGAGACCAGGTCTGGATATTGACATCTCTCTCACATGTGAAAATGTTTGCATTCAATGAATTTCCTCCTTGTGGAGGGGGACCCTAGCTTCCCCCTTACGGAGGTACTAAGTTAGAAGGAACTACAACAACCATTTTTTGGTTTTGTGGAGGGAGAAGGTTTGTAAGGACAAGAAGTTATTGCTGACTATAATGTACCAATAATATATGGGCCACCTCCATATGAGGGAAAAGGTGAGTTAAGCGGTCTTCAACACTAATTTTACATGGGAACTTGACCTTCATTTTCTCCTTTTAACCCTTACCAGCATTATTGTTATTTGAATCATTCCCCTTATTCCCATTCGTTTTTTGTCTGGGTCATGGGTTCCCTTTGGGATTAGATGTCTACACTGTGAGGACATCAGAGGATTGAGTAGGAATGGGGTGTTTTGATAGGCACGTTAGATGCTAAGGGCATGTGTCCCATTTGATTGGCTACCTGATTAATCTTTACATCCTTTACTGAACCAATCACACCATCAACATGTGGTCCTGGTCAAGGCTTCGTCAAAATTGATTATGCTCAAGGAGCAATGGCTAAAATTTCATATCGAATCATGTACTAGGATTATAATAGAATCAATTGTCAGACTTGAATGATAGCTTTCTCTTTAGTCATGACCTCTAAAAGGGCGAAGTCTTTTGCGTTGTAAGGTAACAAAGAATTTATAAACTATTTAACTAGGAATTTGTTAGGTATCTAAGCTTTGATCAATTGATGTCTCCTTTGTTACTCATGAATGTGATCGAAGATATGAGTGGACTGGTCTTATTACAAAGATTTCAATAGTTCCATTCTTGTTTTATAGCAATTGACTAATTGAAAGTAGTTCAAAAAGGTCATCGAAAGGGCGTCAAAATTATGGAATGAAGTTCTTGGGAGCTTAATATATCATTTTTTTGTTACCTAGGACAATGTTCTCTATAAAATACTCAACCTATTTCTATCATCTATTAGAAAATTTGACGAACGCCATACAGGAAAGGTCATCATCACATGCATGGCATGATCTTCTCCATAATTTCCCTCAAACTTAGCTATGTCTGAAGGCAACTTGGTTAGGCTAAGGGTCCAAGCTGAATTATGCATCACTAGGTCATTTATCAATTTGGTCAAGTCTGGAAAGTTTAGGGTTGCTAGGAATGGGAGCTGCATTTAAGTGAACAAATTCCAAGTACTGGGAGCATATCTAGACATGTGGTTTGTGAAATTTCCTAGCACATAAGCACTACAAAGAATAAAATAAGAGATAACATACATCCCTATGTTTTGATGATAGCTAGGAGGAACTTGTGCAAATAATGAGAAAACCCCACTACTAATACCTCCCATTCTGGGAAAGGGCGTTTCTTTGAGGCATGCTATAACTTGGGGAAGCTCCAATTCCTATAGAGGGTGCATATTGAGGAATATGTCCACCTACAAACTGAAATGAAATGAAGGGGATTAACGAGCTTCATGTCGTTGTGATAAATTTTAGTGCAAAAGGAGGGTTGTTAACAACTATATGTGTCATCCTGTATGATGACATTCCAGATGAAAAAGGATTGGTACTTGGAGGAACATATGTCAAAGTCCCAACACCACTATTAGGAGACATAACTAAGGGGGAAGATCCTTCAAGTGAATATTTGGCCATGGGTGGGAATAAACTAGGGGTTTGGATACCTAAAACTATTGGGGTGCCTCCTCCCATTGAGATACTAAAATTAAGGGTGGGGATGACCCCTACTCCTGGACTACCACTAGTACTACTCATGTTGACTTGTTAAGATAAGGGATCCAAATGTGGTGTGTGAATTAGTTCATCCAAGGATGATGAAATATATTCTCTAGTGAAGGATAGGTTTAAATTAAAAAAAATTGATGGGTCTATTAGGTCCTCAACCTCAATTGGACCAAGTATTTCCTAAATAGGATGGAATGATACCCTTTCCATTGTCAGAAAGTAATGGTTAAAACCCCTAAGTTTCCCTTCTACATATGAGTTCTCAAATTTACTAGGTCCTTGATTCTCTTCATATAACCTCCCCAGGGGAGGGTTAGCGTGATCTCATCTAGGCATTTTCAAAGGCAACTCCAAGTTCTTAGGGTAGAGACCTCTAGTCCTTTTGGACCAATGATGAGATTGGTCAAGCACTTTGATTTACCTAATACCACGACATGTCGTGTCTTTTTTTAAAATTTACTTGCCTTTTGTGTTTTTGTTTATTTGTTACAATTCAAAGCTCAATACAAGCACAGATAACCAAAATAATCCTAAAGACATGGAAAGAAAACCAACTCTTCCAAAGACAAGCCCAAGCTATTTATCTCCATGTAGTGAAATCAATGAAGATCTGAAAGTGGCCTTTCGAAGATTAGCATGGGATAATTAAATCCCAAGTATAACAAACAAAGGTGCAAGAGATGGTTATGGTCCTATCACGCCAAAATCACTCAAGGTGCAAGCACCCTCATGAAGAAGGGAACCCTGCAAGGGAAAGGAGGAATATGTCTATGAGTGTACCTTAGGTATCATAATCACTTCCCACTTGTAGACACCCAAGAGGAATCTAATACAAGAAACTAAGGTTACCACTTTGCATTTGGCAGTTGGGAGGAATAGTCATGGTTGGGTGTCTTTGAATGGGAAGGAAACATAACAACTAGTCATAGATTTAAAACTTCAGTGAAAAGTGGAGTCGCATTAAAGACATGCCACTCCACTTAAAATCCCCCAACTCACATAGCCTACTAAATAAACAAATGAGGGAATAATCTCACCTACTACCTTATTCTTGATGCACATACTACGCACGCTTTCCCAACATATACCTCATGCTACTAATGGATTTTCACACTCCAATAGTGAGATTCTAGTTTTGTTTTAATGTCCTTGGAGAATTGACTCTCCAAACCTACAACCAAGGCCCTAAAACCTAGACTAGTGTTAGTTTTCTAAGAAAGAACAACAAGTCTAGTTGTTTTTTTTGTTACGTTGCTTTTAAGAGCTATTGTTACTCAAAGGGATGCAAAAGTGAGAAAACGATAATGTTTGTAATTGAAAATATGCCAAAAATAATATTTGCAAATGGAAATAATTGCTTTAAACTTTTAAATAAATGGTTGAAGCAATACTTTGAGAAAACTCCTACAACCAAAGCAATCAATTATTTGTGTTTTGCATGAGAGCGTGTTAATGAAATCTCTCTAATCTTTCAACCAAGGAACAACAAATAATAAGAGTGTGTTTGATGTCGTGCTTTCGGTCAACCCAGGTTTAGATCCTTGTTCGCCAACAAAACCCAAGATATCATCCCGACAGAGGGGATCTCCGTCGGCAAGACTTGTGATGCAGATGAAGTCTCACCTGAGATATCTTATTGGGAACTACCAGAGCCAAGTTCTTGCAGTTATGAGGGGGATTTCCTTATTACAACATTATCATAGAACTCAACCGAACCCGGGGAATATAATTATTTCTCATACATTCATTCAAGAAGATAACCTATTGATCCATAGACATATATGATAGTATGTAACATAAAGCATTAACACACGTTGACTACTATTCCATGTGATCATATCGTTAGATGTGTGACATATATAGATAAGTTCATTCACAACAGATTGACTCAACACATTTAAACCAGCTCATTCACAACATATATGCATTCGACACAAATAGAGAGATTAAAGACACTCAAACACAAGATTTAATGTGGAAACCCATCTGAGAAAAACCACAAAGGTGCTCTTCATTTGGCATGAGAAATGGTTTAGCACCTTTGGTCTTCGCACTTAGCTTGTAGACTCTTCTTTTGATATTATTTACAATTCATGTATTCCTCTCCCGTCTCATGCTCTCTAGTTTTATGTCTCTCCTTCTTTTCTTGCTCCTCCTCTTGGTCTTAATCGTCGTATATGAATATGTCTCTTTGATTGAGCGATATGACATGATCCACATATACCTTGGATTTATGCTTTTACGCTTTTACAACTCTTGATGTAACCCTCGACTAAATCTCAACTTTCAGTTGACAAGTTGTCTTCCTAATTTAACCTGTCCCATTACATCTAAAAATAGGCACTAACGGACCAAATTACAGTTATGTTTTATTCCCAAAAGCACACTATTAACTTAACTAGCTTTTTACCAAAAATAGGTTGAACTCCTTATCTCGACCTGCTTTCTTCCTCTTCTTTCGCAACTCCTTATATCACGGTCTTTGCTTGTCTTGCAATCATAATCTTCATCTTTTCGAGCATTATTCTAGTTATATTTCCTCATCTTTTCCTAGGGACAACAATGTTTAACCAATGTGAAATGATTAGGACATCAAGAACATTTAACCACCATTCATAGTTTTGATTCTTTTTTGAAAAAGGTTATCCAATTCAATTCCAGTGAACCGTTTGTCTAATCGCCATACAATGTCATACTCCTTCCTTCCTTTATATGCAACCACTCCCAAATGCAATAAAACACCTAAGAGATTCCAATGTTAACTTGTAAGAAACTAAGATCTTTCTCTCTCCCTCTCTCTGCTTATGGATTTGGATTGGGGTAATTTTTTGCTCGCTATCAAAAGATATCATCCCAAAAGTCCATGCAGCCATCACATAAAAACAAGAAAAAAATATTTTAAATCAACCATAACTCCACTTCCCATACTTTGTTTTAGATTTTTTTTTTGAAATGGAATGATTTTTCGAGATGAATTTAGATATACATATATTTCCTTTGTATTGTGCATAGAAAGTGATAATTTGATATGAAATATGCAACCCTCTTGTTCTCTTAAAAAAAACTTAAGAATCTGAAATAAATCTTTTTCATGAAATCAAACAAAAGAAATAGAGTACAAACTCTTGGATACCCTAGATAAGGCTAGAAAAATAACAAAACATCCTAGTGACAAGAACTCAAGGAATTCTCTTGATCAACATAGTCACTAATTTTGTTCAAGGGAAATCCTCATACAGTGTAAGTCTCACTATACCAAATCAGATGGAGATATCACTTTCCTAACACCCTCTAGGATTACAAATCCAGATCTATGCAATCAACCAAAGAATGAAACAAATATATCAAGTATTCAATGGGAAGGGACAAGAGTTAGAGAATTGTCCTATCGATTTCTCCCCCTCCCAAACTCTAGAACAGATCCAATCTACCAGATTTGCAATCTACACAAAGACATCATACCTTTATAGTTCTTTATGACATATTGAAAACACAACCCTAAACACAAATCAAGTAAATATTGACGAATAATCCTAATTAATATACCAAATACATTAACCCTTCCAATGAATACACATTCAAGATAAATGAAGATCTGGAAATGAGATTAGGAAGGGAGAGAGTATAGATATATGTTAAACAAATGACAACAATTACATATACCTTGTAATGTCGATGTAGGAACCTTTTGAAACCTTCATCTAGTTCCCTCTCACACTTGAGCCACTTATGCTTTTGCCTACCAAGTGACCACCCTCCTTCTTAAATAATATGGAGAAGCTAATAAGGATGATAGTTTTCACCAATCAAGGGAATGATATGTGGACTGCAAAGATAAGGATCATTGATAGGGGAAAATAGGCATAAAAATTCAAGGGATGCAAAAAAATTATCTACCATAAGGCCAACAATGGAATGACCCTGCCCCCCCCTCCCCCCATCATTCTGTTGTTTTGGCCTCTTCTTATAAGAATTTAGAAGAGGTTGGAGATAGGATTCATGGTATACGAATTAGGTAGATACAAGTCATATACATGTTTGATTGTATGAGAACTATTCAATTACAAGTCATGCACAAGTTCCATGCTCAATTATGAGTGTTTCTTCAATTATGAAATAATTCTTATTTCACATAATAGAGAATTTGGCTTCAAATCTTGACATGCACTACAACATAATTATAGGATATGCACATAATTCTCGTTCTTTAGCATAAATACATTTTGATTCTATAGGTCGATTGAAGGACACCCTTATGGGAGGAATTAGAGTACAACAAGCTCTTAGAGAACATGAAGAGGAAGTAGTAGCATAATCATAACTCAAACCGCAAGAGATCGATGAAGAAGACATGGAGGAAGCCCATGGTAGGCATGATATCACTTAATTAGCTCAAGTATTCTTGTGTTTTTGTGGACAATACAATAAAATTTATAGTTGCTGAAAAAAAAGATAATAGATGTAACGTATAATATATAGATCCTCTTTTGTTTGTTTTTCTACATTTTCTTAGATATATTGTAGCTATTAGTTGACTGATGTGACCACAACCTTGTATGTATCAATACAAATGTTATATATTTTGATTTAAAAAAAAAACTCTCATGCATATGAAAAAACACAAAAATATTTTAAAATACAAAATAACTCTTTTCTATAACCATGGTTTAAAACTTTTCTTACTCCTTTCAAACATTTAATCTTATCATTGATATAAAATCCAAATTAAATATTTAAATTATTAATTCATTAATAAATGTTAAATCACTTATTATATATTCTACCAATACTAACTCCTCATTTCACTCAATTTATATTGTTTTTTTTCAACGACAAAAAAAAACCGATATTCTATTCAAAATATCAGTAAGAGATGGTTACAATGTATGTCAAGAAAGATAACCAGACAGAGGCGCAAGCCAGAACACAAACGCTTGGACAAAAAAGTGATGGCCATAAATGATGCTTGGTCAAGCAAAGTTCCAAAATGGATCAGAGGCATAGAAGGGAGTAACGCGAAAATGGCGAAATCACCACCATACATCGCCCCAAAGATAAACAGAAGAGTGGACAGAGGAACCACGAAGGCAGCCTGAAAGTAAGGAAAACAAGAATAGATCGTCTACCCAAAGGTCAGAACCTAAAAACGGTCCACCAGGAGACCATCCGTTGACCATCGCTCAGTAAAAATCAAGTCAGGGGCAGCACACAGAGCCACCTTAGAGGGTTCGTTCCCAACTGAGTTTTGTTCTGTGAATATGTGGGAGAACTCTATCCTTTGAAAGCTTTTAATCAGCCCCCGAACTCTAATCAACCATTAATTCAATGTGAGGATTTGGATCTGACTCTTTCCCTGTGCCCAATCGATAATGATCATGGAGTCTCCATGGATGTGGGTGTCATCCATTCCAAGATGAGAGCATAAATGCAGCAGGATCCAAAGAGAAAGGAGTTCTCCCTTCATGTTTGTCCCAGATCCACAGTGCATACACACCTTGTATAAGCTATTGTCTACCATTATCAGGAGAGCTCTAGCCCCACATATGTTTTCATAGTTCTGCAAGGCCCCATCAAAGAATCCCACCAGTCCAGAAACCACAGTAATCTCCTTTGGGGCCCTACATTTTTTATCCAGACTATCACTTTTGCGTATGGATCCCCTAGCTTCAATAAAAGCCTTCAAGCACTTGACTGCTACATCTATAGGCCTCTGTCGCTTGCCTTCAAAAATTAGTCTGTTCCTGCAAGCCCAAGTCACCTAGATAACGTAGCAAGTCAAATTCCACAGATATGGATGATTTTTCCCCAAAGTTCATATGCAGGAGGATGGAGAATCCCCAATCCATGGAAAATCCACATTGATCAACTCTGTAATAATTTTCTAGATTGCAGTAACAAATCCATAGGTCACAAATATATGCAGGATGCTCTCATTTGATGCACCACACAACATGCACATACCTAGGCCATTTTGTCCCCGCCGCATCGGGTTGTCCCATGAGAGAAGGCGATTATCCAAAGCCAACCAAACACAAATGGTCTGACCAAGTCCTCCCAACGCACTAGATGATATTTTGCTTGGGTGACTTGTCCAGACCAGATAAATGCTATAGTCATCCTCCGCAAACTGTTTATAATCACTTTTGGGATCTTGCACGATGAGAACCAATATACCACCATATTTGTCAAGATAACCCTAGCAAGTGTGAGGCACCCCCCGATTGACAACCATCTCCATCCCCAAAATTTTATCCTTCGTTCGAATCTATTCAAGAGCCACTGCCAGTCCCCAACCTTATATTCATTTGGATTTATAAAAAATTCTAGGTATTTTGTACCTTCAACAAAGGAGCAAGAGACCATCTGAAATAAAATTTCCATGTCTTCCTTTAGAGAAGCGTTGAATCCATTCAAAAGAAGTCGTGACTTGTTATAGTTGATTGTTAAACCTGAAACACTACTGAAATTCTTTATGCAGTCTGCCAGAATACTCCATTCAACCAAAGAACCAGAACCCACAATCATGATGTCATCAACAAACATGAGGTGTGTTATGCTTGAAAGGGGACTAATCTTTATACCTTTTATCTCTCCTGAGACCTTTGCTTTAAGAATCAATATGCTTAGTCCTTCGATCACCAGTAGAAAAAGAAGGGGTGAAAGTGGGCACCCTTGTCTCAGGCCCCAGGTCACTTCGAAAAATTCAGTTGGTTTTTCATTAATGAGTACTGCAAAGGAAACCGACGTTACACAACTCATGATCCATTTCATCATTCAAAGGGGAATGCCGATCTGTATCAAAATTAGCCCGAGGAAGCCCCAAGAGACCCTGTCATATGCTTTGATTAGATCTAGTTGTAACGCTGCGACCACCATCGATTTTGTCTTTACACTGTGAAACAACTCTTGGGCCACCCCCACCGCTTCCAATATCTGCTTGTTTGGTAAAAAGCCAAATTGTTCCATTGAGAGTCCCTTTGATAACTCAGGTTTCAGGCGATTAGCAATGGATTTTGCAATTACTTTGTAAACAAAATTACATAAGGATATCGATTGATAATCCCCCAAATATGCTGTGACCAGTTTTTTGGGAATCAACGCAATAAAGGTTGAATTCATGGCCCCATAGACTGTATCCCTTATCCTCGAATCTTCCATTGCACATAAAAGGTCCGACCCTATGAGATCAAAACATGCCTTGAATAGTTCGCAGGTCCACCCATTAGGGCCCGGACTTTTGGAGTTGGGCAAAGACATGATGACTGCTTTGAGTTCTTCCATTTGGACAGGAGCAAACAAATCATCACCGGATGACTCCTCAAATAGTCGAGGGTATTCTTCCACTACCTTAAGTTGGTCAATTAGTGATACATTCTCTTCAGCCTGGTAGTATGACTTAAAGTATGAAAAAGCCACCTCTGACATTTCTTCATTCTCCTTTACCAATCGACCTTCATTTGTATTCAACTCCCAGATGTAATTTATGTTCTGTCGATGATTTGCAAATTGATGGAAGAATTTTGTGTTTGAATCTTGACTCAATTTATATTATATCATTAACTAATCCATCTACTTTATTTTACTCAATCTTCGTATTAGGCATACCATTACAATCTAATCTAAAAATATTCTCTCCACACATCGAAAATTATTCGTATTTTTCCAAGAATCCATGTGCCACCTCAAACATCTCATATTCTAAATATTTTCTACGATCGTGAAATTTATCTACAAATTATAGAAATTTACTTAGACAATAAAAAAAAATATGAAAATTCTGGCTTTCATTGTCATTGTGATCTTATCAAAACCAAAGACAAAATATGAAATATTGAGATATCGAGTTTTCAAGGAAGTAGATGTGTTGGCTACCCTAGAGAACTCTATCGAATGGAGTTGTTTAAGTTTTTTTCTCAATGTAAATTGGTGGGACTGATTAAGTTTTTTTTTTAAATATAAATGGGTAGAGTTGACAAAGGTTTTTTTTTCTAATGTAAATAGATGGAGTTGATTAAGTTTTTTTTCAATGTGAATAAGTGTTTTTTTTAATAATGTCGATTCATAAAGAAAGCTTAATAAATGCAAAATTTCAGTAATATAACATCCACTTTCAGTGTCTTGATGATCGAAATTTTTTTGCCTCGGACCTATGAAAAAATATATTTTATTGGATGAAAACAGTAAGTGACGCTGCTTTTTGTAATTGTGAACCAAGCAAAGTAATCGAGTATTAGTCGAGTATCAAAGCCTATCTAAGTATCCCAACCATGCATTAACATGTGTTTTGTAGGGGGGCAAGCTAAAGATTTTTTTATTAACAATTCATGGAAATTTAGAATAATAGACTTTTTGGACAATTCAATCAAGCAAGAAGAAGGATAATTCCTTTAAATATATTTAAAAATATTATAATTTTTTATTTATTTAGAAACAATGAAAAGTATGACTTAAATAAGTTAGGTCATGTTTATGTTGCATTCAAGATCTTCAAAATCACTAAATTGGGAACGCCAACTTCTTCTTCCAAAGTTTATAGAAAACCTTCCACTAAGCTTAATGTTTTATTTATTTTAAAATTAGTCATCATCTTATGTGTTGTGCTTTGTATATATACAAGCAAAGGTTATAACTAAAAAAAGCTTGATCTACTAACTTAACTTGATCAACAATGACATCATAACAATGTTTTGCATACTTATTTGACCATTTGTCTAGTGGATCATCGATTTAGAACCTCCTAGTGCTTGTAGTTGAGTGACTCCATAGTTTATTGCCATGTTTAATAGAGTAGCCAATGCTTTCCACTTAACCATGTTATTTGTTCTTTCACATAAAGCAACTTTAAAAGGTGCCCTATGTACATTTCATTAAGACAAATGACATCCCTTGGTCCACATATACCCAAGATTTTAAGGTCATGATCAGGCTAGACACCAAATTGGTGAATGAGACCCCCTCCATGTAGCGATTTGAGTACTAAAGTCTATGGAGGGGTACATACCCTACCTCCTCTAAATTTGAACCTTGACCTCCAAAGAGGAAACAAATGTTCCTACCCCCCTCTGAAATTGAACATCGACCTCCCAAGAGGAAACAATTGCTCTTAATCGTTAAGCCCACCCAAGTTATAAATTCTACAAATTCTACATGACATGTGATTTTTTCATGCAATTACGTGTTATGATTTTTTCTTGTGCATGAGAAAAGTGAACACAATTTAAGTTTGCCGACCTACTTTTTATCGATACTATCTTAAGACCTCAACACGAAGATACATCACTATGTAGTTATAAAAACCTATCGTCTAGTATAACCCATTGAGAAGGTAAAGGGGGTAAAGTTTCACTCATGTAAGATTCTTTTAGGTATCGACTATTAACCTATTTCCTTATGTTTGATGAAGATGGGCTCTAAGCCAATCATAAGCAATTTTACCTCTCACTATAGGAGGAAAAAAGTGGTTTCAACTTTTTCTAGTGGCCACCAAGCATCGAGTATTCTTATTTGGTCATCTTTAGGGTTACTATAGGAAGGGTCGCATGGTACCCATAACTAATCATAGTTTTAGATCCATATATGATCCTTTTACATTGAAACCCACTTACAATTTAAGCTCATGTTCAAGGACATTGTGCTATTTGTTTTTTCCAAATTATGAAAAAGCGCATTATACTCAGGGCCGTTGACCTTGTCTCCGTTGATACAATCTCAAGACACTAATGTGCAATGGTATGATTATTTGTAAACGAAACGTAGCCACCTAAAATAACCCATTATTTGTACTTAAACGATCAAACGTTCACTCTTTCTAGATGGCTCCGAGTCTTGGGGGTTGTTAACCTAATTCTTTACATCCGAGAAAAAATAACTCTTAACTAATTACTTATGATGTTAAGTTATACTCTAAGACTAAAATACAATGTTAGGTTATATTATAAGAATAAAATTAACTCTTAACTCACTTGTGATGTTAAGTTATACTATATGACTAAAATGCAATTTCAACTAACCAAACATCCACTAAAAACTTAAAAAAAAATGTGGTTCACCATTTGTTAGAGGGCTACTCCATGGAAAATCCAGTACTTGTTATTCAAACTGAATCAAGGTATTGCCACATACATCATCAAGCATATCAAGCATTACATAAGGGCTCACAAGAGCATCTTGTCACTTACGAGAATGGAACCTGGGTGAAGAATCTAACAATCATTCCTCCCAACCAACCAAGCTACATCCAATGGACCTAAAGGAGAATAGTTCTTTATCTCATTTATATACCACTTCAAGCCTTCAAACCACCATTGTATATGAATCATCACCCAAACCTCCAAGAAGAACTCATGACTCCATGTAGTCGTTGTTAAAGTTATCAAAGAGAAGAAAAAAGATTTCAGCTAATCAAACACCCATCAAAAACTTGTTATTATCTCATATAGTCATTGTTAAAGTTTTTCTCAAAAAAAAAACAAAAAAACAAAAAAAAACATAATATCACTTCACATATAAAGACCTGTATCAAAGAAATAAAAAAGTATTGAGAAAACACAACCTTTAACCTATACATAAAACTTGGACACTAGAACCTGGTTTGCAATCTAAGCTTACAATAAGAAAGAGAGCTAACAATAAGAAACTCGATAAGCTATTGTATACGTATTCCCTTTTAAAATGTTATTTTTCAATTTTATCAAATTATAATTTTTTTAAAAATTTCCCTCTTAGGACTACACTAGGCCATGCGAGAAGTGATAAAGTTAAGGCGAGGCACTGAACTGGTAGCAGCAGCTCGAGCCAGGAAGGAAGCTATGACTATGGCGGAGGTTGAGGGTTCGCTCCCGATTTCCTCCCAATCAGTTCGTTTCTCATGGTCTTCGGTTAAAATTCCCGATGGCTCCATCCAACGCCATCCTACGCGCTTCAATCTGGCACAATTTCCTCTGCGCGCTTTCGCTTCCAATCTCGAGAAAGCCAGGGACTTTGCGAAGGGTTTCATAGGATCCGTCGTCCACGGGAATCGAAATGCGCTCCAGAGAAGAATGCCGTTGCTATGTTCCACCTCCATTACTATTGCCAACAGGGAAAACAAGGTCCCCTCTCTGGAGCTGGAAAGCTCTCAAAATGCAGGCAAGGACTATGCTTCCACATCGGAGACTTTGACTGATTTATCCAACGGAGATTCACATGGTCCCACGGTTCAAGGCACGGCGGATACCGCAGGGCAGCAGCAAAAGCAAGCGTGCCTGTGCCGTCCTGCAAAGGAAGACCAGGAGAGGGTTTTGATCAGCGAGGTTTTGTTTCAGAACAAGGATGGAGATGATCTCGATAATCCGGAGCTGTTAAGTTCTGCCATGGGGGCTCTAAAGGCATGCAAACCTAACTCTGCTTTGACAATTCAGGAAGTGCAGGAAGATGTACACCGTGTTATCGATTGCGGCTATTTTTACTCGTGCATGCCTGTGGCAATAGATACAAGAGACGGCATTCGTCTCATCTTCAAGGTAATATTTCTATTCGCATTGCCCTGCCTACAACAGATTATGCACCACATGTAAGATAACCAAACAAAGCTTTCTTTGGCAACATCCAACTGCTGAGAATCTTAAGCAACTAGGGAAATTAATAGTATGAATCCCACGGTACAGGACCTGAATAAATCAAATATATTAGATTAAAATTAATAGCTGTACAACTTGTTGTGAGTTGACGGATCAAATTTTTGCAAATTATGTTGATGGTGTCTTGGATGGTTACTAAAGTGTGGGTGTCTTATTCCCTCTTTCCCACTTAACATTCAAATCTCCAAGAGGCTCATTTCGACCCACCTGGACCATGTTGCCTATATGCAAGCAGGCCGTTTCATGAGTGGATGGATCGAAATTTTACGTAAAATAATAAAAAGATGGAATTATGTTAATGGGTTTTGGTTCGTTGGTAAAGCGTGGGTATGATTCATACCCCCTCCCCCACTAATATTCAAATACCCAAGAAGCAGATTTTGCCCCACGTGGACTATTTTACCTATGCAAGCAGGCTGTTTCATGCATTTGGGGTCAGGTGTAAGTCCAAGTGAATTTATAAGAATAGATACCCCACCCGCGGCTTCTCAGTGGAAAGGATATTTCAAGAGTTTTGTACGCTGGTTACATCCCAGTGTAATACTCCGAGAAGGGGAAGGGCACGTTTGCTGCATAGCGGTAATCAGAAGCATTTTATGTCAAATTGTTTTATTGATAGATTGTAGAAAACATAGAGCTAAGGTATTTTTTAAAACAAAACTTTGCTACAGTAAATTGAAATAATTCTAACTATAATAAGGTTTGTGATATGCAAGTAAATCTTCAGCAGTGTAAGTATTACTGTACAGATATTGCCATAGGATTGGACTCTTTTCATCGTGGTCAAGTGATTTGTAACTCAGCATTTGGTCTACAGTGTGGAGACTCAAATATGCTACCTATTCTAGAAAACAATGCACTATCGCGAGGATGAATGGAAAAATGAGTGAGATATCGATATTCATTCAAATCAAAGTCAGTTAGTCATTGGACTTTAAGTACATTCTTTTATAGACATCTAGGAGGTTTTGTATTTCAGGATTCATGCAGAATGTGTAATATCCCAAACTGATATTTTCCTGTTTATGTGTATACTGTAGATGGCTAATAGACTTATTCCTTAATCAAATAGGAAAGCAAACCCCGGACTTTGCATGCATGCGGTTGCATGCAAATATGTGCCCTAGAAAAATACTGAGATGCTATAAAATAGGAGAAATCAATGCATGTACATACCAGTGTATAGGTCAGCTGATGGTGAAGAGACTAGTCCCCGCATGCAAGGATTCGGCCGAAGGAATAAGAAGATACACCAAATCGTCCTCCATAGGTGAATGCACCCTCCTCTCAAACTGTATAAGCTCCAAATTAATAAATAAGCTGCTGCTGGAAGCCCGGATGATGTGCACTAGGATTATAATGCCCCTCTGATGATGATGGAAGCAGCATGCGGAAGAAACAGAGGCACACTAGACCAAAACGTGAATACCTCCTCAAATAAATTCGCCCATGCAGATTAGCGCCTCTAGAAAAGGGGAGCACTGACGATATCTTGCTTGATACTCAAGCTGAACGACCCTTCTTCCAGGGGAAGGGTAATGGAGGTGCTTTGGAATGAATGGAAGTAACATACAGAAGTTTTGAACCCTGTAGGTAGGAAAATGAATTGCTTTGTCTTTGATCACGGTGACACGGTGTGATGGTGAAACCCTCTGGTTGGATGAATAATCAACCTCTTGGAATAACTGCTGAATCCAACCTTGAGGATAAACTAGGGCAGATAGATTTCGCTGCCGAAATACACCAGTTAGTTGAGCATGCACTCAACCCCAACTTAGCTTGCCGAGCTCTCCAATTTGACTCCACAAATCAATAATCACATAAGTCCCTTCTCCCTTCACTTTATCTTTCTTTTATAACTTTCAACTGCGAAAACCCTAACTTTTGACCTAATTAGGTCACTCTATCTTCTAATTTGCAGTTGACTTGCATGCATGCGCATGGAGACTTAATCGGGTGCATGCATCATTAAATAATGCCTGGATGTCATGCATGCAGGTGGCCTTTGGTTCTGGTGGCCCTCTTCGACCCAATGGTAATATAATATCGATGCCCTAGATCTTCTATATATGGCATCAGTCTTCGGCTGATTCCTTGACTGTCAGTACCTGCTCGAACCTACAAGAATCACATAGGTTAGCGGGTGGGTCCTCAATGCCTAAGCAAAAGAGGACATTACAGTCCTCCCCGCTCGAATTTGCTTGTCCTCAAGCAACCGTAAAGCTGGGTGCTGTAATACCTGTTCTATCTCCCAAGTGGCCTTCTCTATAGGCAAATCTTTCCATTGAACCAAGTAGTCTTTGATGATTCTGTTCCTCAGTTTCCGCTCTCGCACCTCTAGGATGCGCTCCAGAATCAGAATCAATTGCCCCTCATCATCAAGGGGGGGGGGGTAGCTCTCAAATCCCTTATCTGGAGGTCGATTTGCTGGACGGTCTCCGAATACTGCTAGATGTTGTGTGGCCTTATCATGTGGTTTCCTGAAGGTAACAAAACACTCTGTTGTACCCTCAATATCTCCCTGTCGGAGTACTGCCTCCATCCTATGTGATGTCATTGCTGTGGGAGGGTAGGTATTTATCCCTCTTAATACTACCTTCTGTCCCTCTGCTCCTGTGAACTCCATCTCCATGGTCTGGTAGATTGTGGAATACTTCCCTAGGGAATACATCCACTGAACTCCCAATACCACCTTCATGTCAGGTACATCCACCACATAGAATGTCTCTATCACTGTATAATTCCCAAGTGTTACTGTTAATTGAGGAATCCTCTGACTACACTCCATGGTGTGACTTGCTGCAGCTACTGAAAACACATAAAAAATCTCAATCTGAATGTCTCTCCTTTTAACCCATGCAACATCAATAAAGTTGTGGGATGCCCCACCATCTATCAGCACTCCCACTTTGTGGCCCTGTACGGTACCTCTGATCCGGAGAGTGTGGAATCCAGGAACCCCTGTCATGGTAGCAATGGTACCTCCTGATGGTGGCCACTCCCTCACTGTCTCTGGTGTCTCTCTCTACTCTTGATCCTGATAATCATCATCCTCCCCATTGTTGGAATAGGCCTTTATGTAGTAAGCCTTTCCCTTCCCTAAACCTCTGTGATCTGGTACCCATGGTTCCTGGCAAGTGAAACATAACTTTTTTTTTCTAAGGTTCTGTTGGGTATCATTGTCCATCCATTCTTTCTTGGGCCATTCTTTCTGGACGGGTTTCCTCTCTTCATTTTCAATAGGGGAATTGGTTTTGGGAGGAAGCCTAATTTTGGGTACTGCATCCTGTAAATCTCTAGTTTGTCTGATGGCATTTGCTAGAGTGGTGGGGGGCCTATAAGACTTGACCCATCCTCGTAAGGGTTCAGTAAGAGCCTCCGTGAATAACATAATCAACCTGCTCTCTGATATATTTGTGACCATGACTGCTATCCTATGAAACTCAGAAATAAATGCATCTGCACTACCTGTCTGTTTGAGCTGCGCCAACTCCCTAAAGTGTACCTCCGGATCCTTTCGATCAGACCGCTCAATGAGCCTCTGAGCAAAATCTGTGTATGAGGTGATGGTGTTGTGACCCAGTGTCACTAACCCGTGGTACCACCACTCATGTGCTTCTCCGTCCAAATGAAAAGTAGCCAATTTAATGGCATCTGTCTCAATCATGGGGTTGAGCTGGAAGTATGTATCCAACTTCTGTATCCAATTCCTGGCTGGCCCACCCCGGGTGCCCTCAAAGGTAGGGATAGTCGGTTTCCCTATGGTGCGCTGTAACTCATAGTTTTGGGTGAATGGCGGTGAATGGCCTATTGTAAGCTTTGGGTTTGTTCTTACTCTTAAAGTGGCAGAAGTCAGTGAAGGTCATGGCTGAATGGAAGTCTTCTCCTAAAGCCCTATATTCTCTCAGATAGGCACTCATGGGTTCTTCTAGTTCTGCTTGTGCTAGAGGCACTGCAGCTGGACTATCTAAGAATTGAGGCATGGTAGGTCGGAAAGGCTTGTATATATGGGGATGGCTCTGCATGTTGGTATGTAAGTGCTCCCTACTACTGCTGGTGGATACCCTATCACTGTTGGGAAATAAGGGACTGTGTGGGGTGGGCCCATTCTTCTCATTCATTTGCTTGAAGGTGCTCATCATTTCTTTTTGCCCAGTAGTGAGTTTTTTTAATGGCTGATATGAGACTATTGAAAGCTATTTCATCATCATCGACCATTGTTTCTTTGCCTTTTTCAAACTGATACTCTCTGTTCCCCAAATTTATGTCCTCTAACTCCTCTTCTATGTCTCTATACCTCCGTCTCTTGTGAGTAATGTTGTATGGGTCTCTTGAATTCATTTATACTTTTTGCCTGCCCACAACTGGCAAGGAAAATAGCTCTGATACCACTGTAATATCCCAAACTGATATTTTCTTGTTTATGTGTATACTGTAGATGGCTAATAGACTTTTCCTTAATCAGATAGGAAAGCAAACCCCGAACTTTGCATGCATGCAAATATGTGCCCTAGAAAAATACTGAGATGCTATAAAATAGGAGAAATCAATGCATGTACATACCAGTATATAGGTCAGCTGATGGTGAAGAGATTGGTCCCCGCATGCAAGGATTCGGCCGAAGGAATAAGGAGATACACCAAATTGTCCTCCACAAGTGAATGCGCCCTCCTCTTAAACTGTATAAGCTCCAGAATAATAAATAAGCTGCTGCTAGAAGCCCGGATGATGTGCACTAGGATTATAATACCCCTCGGATGATGATGGAAGCAACATGCAGAAGAAACAGAGGCACACTAGCCCAAAACGTGAATACCTCCTCAAATCAATTCACCCATGTAGATTAGCGCCTCTAGAAAAGGGGAGCATCGACGATATCTTGCTTGATACTCAAGTTGAACGACCCTTCTTCTAGGGGAAGGGTAATGGAGGTGCTCCGAAATGAATGGAAGTAACATGCAGAAGTTCTGAACCCCGTAGGTGGGAAAATGAATTGCTTTGTCTCTGATCACGGTGACACGGTGTGACGGTGAAACCCTCTGGCTGGATGAATAATCAACCTCCCGGAATAACTGCTGAATGTAACATGATGATGAACTAGTGCTGAACCTGGATGATCCAACCTGATGATGAACTAGGGTAGATAGATTTCGCTGTCGAAGAACACCAGTTAGCTGAGCATGTGCTCAACCCCAACTTAGCTCGCCGAGCTCTCCAATTCGACTCCACAAATCAATAATCACATAAGTCCCTTCTCCCTTCACTTTATCTTTTTTTTATAACTTTCAGCTGCGAAAACTTTATCTTCTAATTTGCAGTTGACTTGCATGCATGCGCATGGAGACTTAATCGGGTGCATGCATCATTAAATAATGCTTGGATGTCATGCATGCAGGTGGCCTTTGGCTCTGGTGGCCCTCTTCGACCCAATGGTGATATAATATTGATGCCCTAGATCTTCTATATATGGTATCAGTCTTCGGCTGATTCCTTGACTGTCAGTACCTGCTCGAACCTACAAGAATCACATAGGTTAGCGGGTGGGTCCTCAATGCCTAAGCAAAAGAGGACATTACAGAATGTTTTAGTGAGAGATGCATGTGTTTTGAGGTAAAACTTTTCCCGAATGTTGAATCTTAGACAAGTATCGTGTTTAATATTGAAGTGGATATAATATCTGCGTAATAAATAAAAATAGATAATAGTGCAAATATGTTTCCTTTTAGCAATGTTTTGTCCATGAATGAGCCTCTTCAAATCCAAGATGATTACAGATGAAGTTGGTATTATCGATGATTACATAATATATAGCATTAGCGCCGTTTGTAGAACTTTATAAATGACTAAATACATTAGATCTAATTTTTTATCATGTTCTATGCTTCTCAACTTGCACCCTAAATCATTAGGCCTTCACTTCCAAGCTGTAACACAATTTATCTTGTGCTTTTCAGTGACTGACCTGTTGAGATCACAAGGAGATAATAGATCTATCGTGAACACTTCAGAAAACCCTAATCCAATAAAGTAAACTCATAATATTTATAACAACACTTAATGTAAATAACAAGAGAGATGTACTCGCACCATTTTGTGCTCAAGAGAGATCAACCATAACCAATAATAAAG
The DNA here is from genome assembly GCA_001517045.1 of Pseudotsuga menziesii. Taxonomy (NCBI): domain Eukaryota; kingdom Viridiplantae; phylum Streptophyta; class Pinopsida; order Pinales; family Pinaceae; genus Pseudotsuga; species Pseudotsuga menziesii. The sequence goes on from LPNX010016835.1 coordinate 135,888, forward strand.
AACCACGAGCAAAGCGGATTTTTAGAAGTGCCCTTAGGCAAATAATAAAGAATAATTCTACCTGAATGAGATGATTATAAACAAGGAGTGTGTTGTATATTTATAGTATACAAATATCCTTTAGGGTTGGGGCACTAGCCCCAATAAAAGGTGACCAGGTTAGCCTTCACCAAAATAGTAAAAAACAGTAAAGTATAATAAATGGATTAGTTACCCATGTGTGGGCTTAATAAAGCCTTCTCAGTACATGGCCTCAAGTGAAGATTAACCAAATAATCTCAACAACCCCTCTTAATATGAACAATGGGCCATGTAGAGAAGACATTCCAGCATGTTTACTCCCTCAATCACAAGTTTCCAATACCAACATAGGCCTATAGATTGGTGAAGGCGGGTTGTTGAAGAGATTTGGTGAAGACATATGCAAGTTGATTTGTTGAGGGGACAAAAAGTGGCACAAGTCGTCCCTAAGCATGGAGTTCCCGAATGTAATACATCAAAATCTCAATGTGTTTGGTCCTCTAATGATTAATTGGATTGCAAATAAGCTTAATGGTAATCTGACTATCACAAGAAATAGGGTGGAAGGAATATGTGGAGCAAGACCTAGCTGATTAAGCATCATCTAGATCTATGCAAGATGTTTCCTACCAATGCACTAGCATATTCGACTTCAGTGGAGGAGAGACCCACATCATGTTGCTTCTTGTAACACCAACAAACTGGTCTAGAACCAAGAGAAAACAAGTAGCTCAAAATCTCGAATCCAATGAGCATAAAAAAACCCAAAAGGAGACGAATATCCCCACCAATTAAGTAGAGAATGCCCATGTGAGTAGTACTCCTAAAGTACTGCAAAATGCGCTTAGTGGCTTGCCAAGGACTCTCATGAGGTTCTTGCATGTATCAAGAACATAAATTGATTGCACAAGAGATATTTAATCGAGAATGTATAAAGTAGACTATCAACTAGAGCTTGATAAAGAGTTGCATCAAATAAGGGTGAAAGATACTTGGCCCAAAGCTTCATCTTGGAAGCAATAGGGGTATTCGCTAGCTTACAATCTTACATCCAAAAACTTTTCAAGAGATCTAAGGTGCACTAAGGTTGAGAAAGGAAATCCCAATAGAGGTCTAAGAAATTTGAAGTCCCAGAAAAGAATGAAACATGCCTAAATCAGTGATCTCAAAAGAATCTCAAAGGTGCTAGTTCATATCATTTATCTTGGGTGTGGAATGACTAGTAAAGAGGAGATCTTCCACATATAGCACAAGGATAAGAGTCTTGCCATTGTGATGGTGAATATAAAGATCATGCTCAACCTTGCAGCGGGTGAAGCCGCAACTAACAAAGAAATTGTGAATCTTCCATACCAAGTGTGAGGTCCTCGCTTAAGGCCATATAGAGATTTGTAGAGTTCACAAACCAAGGTAACAAGACCATTTTGTACAAATCTAGATGGTTGTTGCATATAAATTTTTTCTTGGAGATATCCACTAAAAAACCATTTTTGCATCCATTTGATGAACTTTCCAATTTAATGAAGCATCTATAGATAGAATTATTTGAATTGAATCCATACGAGCCACTAGAGCAAAAGACTTTGAATATTAATGCTTTTTTTTAAAATTTGGGAGAATCCTTTAGCAACAAGATGGGCGTTACGCTTCTCATCTTTTCCATTAGCATAATATTTGTTTTATTAACCTATTTGCAACCAACAAAATTCTTACCCTTGGTCAAGGGAACCGTCCCATGTTTGATTTTTAACAAGGGCACCATATTCATCAAGATAACATCCTTCCATTCTAGAGAATCTTTTGCTTGAGTATTATTAGAATCTACATTGGCTTTGTTAAAGTTTAGGGTTAGATTAGGATTTGACATAAAAAATTAAACTCTAATGCATAAACAAAATTAAACAAAGTTAATTCAGAACAGTACTGCTGCAATAAATTCAAACATAATTTTCATCTCTTTCAACTTTAACACCCCACTGAGAACTGCGTTAAAGTTGGTCCTTGAGATGATCTACCAAATGCCATGTATAGTAACAATATTATAACTGATGAAACAAAACAATAATCATGTACAAGAAATAACAATAGTAAAGAACATTAACAATACTAATATAGAATTGTTTTGGATCAACCTTATACTCAAATACTTTTAGGTTTTGATCTTGTCATCGAAGAGACAAGTCACTTAGAAGAACAAATGACGTACCTTGAGAGAGAGGTTAAGAGAATTGTAGTAATAAGGGTACAGACCTCAGATTCTTAAGAAGCTTCAATCATTTAATCAGGATTTTAGTAGCACTATTAAGAAGGCAAAGACGCAAGTCACAGCTCAGCCGAGAAACACAGTCACACCAGCAGAGAGATACACAGCCATGCCCAGCAGAGACACTTAATTCCACCAGAAGAGAAACATACCCAACAGTCATACCCAGCAGAGACACACAGTCATGCCCAGCAGAGACACACGGCCATGCCCAGTAGAGAAGACACTTCACGACAATAGCAGAGAGGATACAATCACGACTTAGTCCAATAAAGGTCATGCCTAGAATTAGCAGCAATATAAACACCCAACAATTACGACCAACAAGAAGAGGGACAAACAATCCTAAAACCCAACAATATAGACACTAAACAATCACGATTCAACAAGAAGAAGTCACGTCCCAACAACAAAAGAAACTCACGGTCACAACCCAGCTACAGAGCAGCAGTGTACTAAAACATTAGATCTGAGTTTTTCCACACTCAAAAATCAGTTCTAAGTTTTTCCACATTAAAAAATCAGATCTGAGATTTTCCACATTCAAATGAAGAAGTGAAACTTTTAATTTATAATCTTTGACAAGTCTTCTAGAAAGGTCACTTGGCAACCCCTAAGTTTTAGGAATGTTATCAAGAATATAATATTAAAGGTCCAAAAATAAAAAAACCATAAAAGTAAAAGGTCCAAAAATAAAAACTATAAAATAAAAGTTGACTTAGGATAAGGTACCAATGGTCCAATGGTCTTACAAAAATACAACCATAAAATAAAAGTTGACTTAGGATAGGGTACCAATTGTCCAATGGTCTTACAAAAATAAAACCATAAAATAAAAGTTGTCATACTAAAGGTACACACAATAAGAGTGCTAGGACCAAGTAGAAGATAAATGACCATAAGTCAACCAAAGGGGGGTCACAAAGACCAAGGTGTACCATAAAGGTGGGAAAACAACCCCTTTTACCCATAGGACAAACAAGACCAAGGAATTTAATCTTTTTTCTCTCAAGGTATATTGTCACATGTGTTCCATATATATATTTTTATCACCACCGTATAATGAGGAGATCAAAACTGGATGATGTGATCCTCTGGTCCTCAATACTACTCCTAAGGGTTAGTTGCTAGTAACATCATCAAGGGGTGGCCAGTCCCTTGAGAAACAACCTAGCAATAATCGATTAGGAGAGAGGACATCACACATCATCATTTTGGTCAACTTGACCAAGATTCACTTGGTTAATTGACCAGGAATGCTCCTGCAGGAACCGCTTGGTGTTAGGATTATTAATCCTCCCTTGTCCAATTTGGTCATATGTCTAAATCAGGAGTCATGTCTAAATCGAGAGTCCATCCAGTCTATTTTTAGTCACTAGCACCATTGGGTCCACTTGGCCTAATTGGGGCACATGTTCCAGTTACTAAAGTGTGGGGAACACTAATTGAGGCCTACTACCACTGATTGCACTTGCATGCATCAGTTTAGGAGCCTCCTAGATCAATCCCTACAATTTAGGAGCCACTGGGAGTGCCAATACCAACCAAGGTCAGTTTAGTTGAGTTGGCGACTAGTCAAGCTCAGTTAGGAGTCAATTACATTCAGTTCTAGTCCTCTACATTCAGTTAGCAACTTAGCGCTAGGTTTGCATGGCTGCATGCAGGAGAGGTGCATTCCTCACCTACCACATTCAGTTAGCCTTAGTTAACACTGAATTAGACACTTGAGTTGTGTTTTAGAACTCTGATGAACTTCGATGAACTCCGATAATGATTTAGACAAGGTCAGTTAACTATTGGGTCCTCCGATAATGATTTAGACAAGGTCTTAGTTACCTACAATCAAGTAGAGTCTAATCAATTCGAATTTCCTCATGTGGATTCTAATTGCTTGTGGCTATTTAGCTATTGCATTACATTGTAAATATTATCTAATTACTTTTTTGATCAATGAAATCATTCACAGCTGCAAGCCATTTTTGCACTGTTTCATTCTTCAATTGCTGAGTAAATTGTGTGATCTATCTTGTGAGTTGTGTGTTTGTCCACAAATCTATGTGCTCAATTTAATATGGTATCAGAGCCTCGACGGACAAGGCACTTCTCCTCTTCAAATCTCCAGTTGGATCATTTTTTTTGGAGCAAATTTGCTCCTTCCAGTACTGCACCAGAAGTGAAGAATTTACCACTTAATATCTCAAGTAAAGGAATTGTTGATCAAGCTTGCTTGATCAACTATGTTGGGTGATGAAACTTCCAAAAGTGCAGACTGTCGACCTTATTTTGTCTGTTTGATTGTGTGATTTACAGGTTATCAACTCTTCACACCGCATTCGCTACAAGCAGCGCTTTCTCCTCACTGCATTCGCTACAGTAGCTCTATCTTCTTCACTGCATTCAAAATGGCTCCATCCAATGGAGCAACTCACTTCCTTCAACTACCACCAGTGGAAGGAGGACATGGAGTCACTGCTTCGCACCAAGAAGTTCTACAGGCTCACAATGGAGTTAGAGGCAGAGCCAGTTCTTAATTATGACAAGGAAAAGTACTGGAATAGGCTTGATGAAGCCTTTGGATGCCTGTGCCTCTTAATCTCTCGAGATCTTCTCTTCCACATCAAAGGATTGAAGACTCCCAAGGAGATTTGGGATAAGCTTGCTTCCTTATTTGATAAGCAGGATGAACTGAGGGTCCATCGGCTAGAGAATGAGCTTATCTCTCTTCATCCATCCAGCATCGAAACATTGAATGAATTCTTCACAAAATTCAAGAACCTGATATTCCAGTTGAAGCTATGCCAGGTTGAGAAGGAGGATGATCAACTCATCCTTGCCATTTTCTTAAAACTCAATGCAGACTACTCAGTCTTTGTATCAACTTTTCAGTCGGTGAGGCTCACTACTCCAAATTGGAAGATGCCCACTCTTGATGCTTTCATTGAATCTCTCACTCATGAGCATGACAAGTTGATCCAAATGGGGATCATTCGATCTTCCAGAGATCAAGCACTAGTTGCAGGAGGACCTAAGGTAGCGAATCATAAAGGGAAGCAAAAGGATGATTCTCTTGTGAAGAAAGAGTAGTCAAATGAGCTTTCATGTTCGAAGAGAAGCAAGAAGAATGGCAAAGGAAAAACCCTTTGTTCCTACTGTGGAAGGGGCTTTCATCCAGAAAGCTCCTGTATGAGAAGACAAATTGATGAAATGACTCTCCTTGTGAAGAAACATAACATTGCTGCACTTGCTAGCGCAAGGAAGGATGACAACACAGAAGACACAGAAGACACTGAAGATTACTTCGAAAAAGGTCATGCACTGAAGGCTAGCTGCTCAACAGCACATGCCTTCCTCATTGATTCTGGAGCTTCCAATCATATGGTTGCATCCAGAGAATCATTCTCTTCTCTACAGTCTTTTGATGGTCCTAGTATTCAGTTGGGAGATAACAGTAAAGTTCAAACCAAAGGGAAGGGCTCTATCAAGCTTGAACATGGAAGGTTCAAGGATGTGCTTTATGTTCCCTCCCTAGCTTTAAACTTGTTATCTGTATCTGTATACCAGATGACTCATACTGGCTCTCCAAAGAGAGTGATCTTTGGTCTTGACTTAGTGGAGATCATAGATATCTCTACTGGGAACATCATAGCAAGAAGGGTGTTGCAAATCATGCCTCCAAGGCATATGAGTTCTCACACTTCATGCCATTTTCAGAACCGGTGCACTCTCAGCAGCCACATGCAAGGGAAGGTAAAAACATTTCATCTACTTCTTTTGCAGCTTCCACTAGTCTTGCAGATCCAGCTATATCGGTTTATGAGATTGAGATTCAGGGTGATTCAGATCCAGATCCAGTCCCTACTTCCAAACTGGAAGCTAGGAAGATGATTGGAAAACCACCTGACACTCGAAAGGGAAAGACCCTTGCGGTATGTCATGCAATCTTACCTCCTTTAAAGAGATGCAATAGACTCCTTGTAAGATGCTACATGGCAAGGGTTCAGTCTCACTACATTCAGAAGAATAGAGCTGATCATACACATCTTCATCCAGCAAGAGACAAAGGTTACATTCCTCCTTCCTTCCATCATCATTTTGGGAAAAGAAGGAGAAGTCTACATGCTAGGCCCTAGGATACCTGTGCACAGAACATCATGCATGCTGCTCTGCTACATCAGAGAGATTGCATCAACACATTTTCAAGTTTTTCAAACTTGAATCCTGATTCTATTTGCTTAGTTAGAGGGGGGGCTTTTTTCCCATGTGGTTTTTTCCCTAGCTCCTTGTATTGAGCAGTTACTTTACTTTACTTGATGTAATGGGTGGCCTATGGCCTTAGTTACTAGGGCCCACCGATTGTCCAAGTTAGCATTTAGAGGGGGTGTTAAGATTATTAATCCTCCCTTGTCCAATTTGGTCATATGTCTAAATCAGGAGTCATGTCTAAATCGGGAGTCCATCCAGTCTATTTTTAGTCACTAGCACCATTGGGTCCACTTGGCCTAATTGGGGCACATGTTCCAGTTACTAAAGTGTGGGGAACACTAATTGAGGTCTACTGCCATTGATTGCATTTGCATGCATCAGTTTAGGAGCCTCCTAGATCGATCCCTACAATTTAGGAGCCACTGGAGTGTCAATACCAACCAAGGTCAGTTGAGTTGAGTTGGTGACTAGTCAAGCTCAGTTAGGAGTCAGTTACATTCAATTCTAGTCCTCTACATTTAGTTAGCGCTAGGTTTGCATGGTTGCATGCAGGAGAGGCGCATTTTTCACTTAACACAGTCAGTTAGCCTTAGTTAACACTAAATTAGACACTTGAGTTGTGTTTTAGAACTCCGATGAACTTCGATAATGATTTAGACAAGGTCTTAGTTACCTACAGTCAAGTAGAGTCCAATCAATTCGAATTTCCTCATGTGGATTCGAATTGCTTGTGGCTATTTCGCCATTGTATTACATTGTAACTATTATCTAATTACTTTTTTGATTAATGAAAGCATTCACAGTTGTAAGCCATTTTTGCACTGTTTCATTCTTCAATTGCTGAGTAAATTGTGTGATCTATCTTGTGAGTTGTGTGTTTGTCCAAAGATCTATGTGCTCAATTTAATACTTGGTCCCAGACCAAGAATCTGCCTGGTCCTAGACCAAGAAGCCTCTGTCTCAGCCTGCAGGATCTACTTGGACATCGTGTCCAAGAAACTGTCTAGTCCTAGACTAGAATACCCTAGCGACATATAGGGGCCTTAACCATATGCTAGGGACATTGCCATGGCATCAACTGCTTGGTCCTAGACCAAGAACCCTAGGAGACTACTGGGGACCCTAGGGTACCTTCTAGGGGTCTTATTCTGCCCTAGTTAACTGACTAGGGCACCATCCTCCCTTAGAATGAGTCTCACAACTGCGCTAACTTTAACACTCCCTCTAAGCAAGAGGGGCATTCTCAACACATTGATAATCTATTGGAGGACTATTAGCTTGATTATCAGTGGTATGTGTATATCTTTTTACTGAAAGTCTTTGCCCTATTATCTCTCCAGATTAGCTATATTTTAGGGCCATTTGACACGACACTTTTGCATGCACATTTTATTCATCTTTCCAACACTATTTGAGTATCTGATCAACAAATATATTACCAAAGTACAGTAGGATATCAGTTGGGATATTACACATCTGTACCCAACACACCTTTAGACTAAGTCACCTGGTTCGAATTCGTGTTCGAGTTCGACGACATTAAAATTCGGCAAAAAATCGACAATGAAAATTTTGGTGATAAAATTCGGCATTAAATTCGAGAGACTATAAAATTTAAAATATATATATATATATATGAAATTTTTTAGTATTAGTATTTAGTATTTTCTAGTAATCTTGGTATTAACATTAGTTCTAGTTATGCTAATATTAATAGAAGCTTTAATAATACTAATGCTAATATTAATAGAAGCTCTAATAATACTAATGTTAGTATTAGGATTAATTCTAATAATTCTAGTGTTAATATTAGTTTGATTTGAGTATAATGTTAATATTAATAATAATATAATATTGGTAATAAAATTAACATAAATGATAATATAATTAAGTTTTTTAATATTTTAATATTTGCTTTTATAATAAGATTATTAATATTAATACAACTAACCTCACAACAAATAGATAAATAATAATAAACATTAAAATATAGCAACGTAGAAATAATAATAAAATTTAACCTAACAATAATAAAATAATCGAATCTAAAGGAAACCAAAGTCGACCCACAAAAACAACGGAGACAAAAGAAAATAAAATTTATAATCGCATTCATTTAAATAAACGATTTGCAAAGGGCCGACGGGCCTACGAATCAGTTTGCCCACTAACCAGTTACAGTCAATGTCGAAATGGTTTGCGATGGGCCAACAAAACGTATTGCCCACAGAAATAGTTTGCCCATGAACCAGTTCCGGTCTAGGGCATCGGGCGATGCATAGACTCGATCAATTTTTAATTTCTCACAACGATTTAGTGACTACAGGTGCGGTTGCAAGACGACTATGAAGTTTTGCCCAGGCTGTCAGTCTGGTGCTTACGTAAAGGATGAAATTCGGCGAATTAAACCATAAAATTCGCCTTCCCTTAAAATTTGGCAAATTTCGATTTTCAAGCTGGAAAACCGGCGAACGCGGTGACTTAGCCTTTAGATGTGCTCCAGGGAGAGCGATTTTTTTCGACCAGGAGGGGCGTTATTGAGCAATGACGGTCATGGATGGGCCCTTTGGTCCTTCTTTTAGGAGTACTATGGTCTAATGGCACTGCTGAATGCCCTTTGTTGGGGTTTTTAACCCCGGGGTTGGTGTCCGGGGCTCTTAGGGGTTGATCACTGGGTCACATGACCCCATATCTTATTTGCTTTCTCTAGTGGCCTTTGCTTCAATTGCGAAACATTCGTCTCCCTTTACTGCCACTTAGGACACCCTCCTGGCCCTTATACCAGCTGGCGCCTTCTCTCTTTGGCCTTGTTTCCTCAGAGGAAGATGTCCTCCACGCCAGGCCTTCTTTCTGCTTTGAAGAGGGCGTTGAGGGATTTTACAACATTCTAGGGGTTAGATGGGGTATAACACCCTCCCTCCAACTCAATCCAGCCTTTCGTTCGGAGTGATTTGCTTATTTTAGTAGATTTTGGTACCTAGGGGAAAAATACCCTAGGTAGCCTACCTTGAGCCTACATTATGCCTATATTTTATTATTATTTTGTTTTAATTTTAAGTTGACATTTTAAAGGCATGTCAACCTAGATATTTTTGTAAAAAATGAGTGTGAGATCATATAAATAGATCTCCTCACTTCATTTTTAAAGCAAGATTCATGGGATAAAAAACATGATGAATTTGTTTTACCCTTCTTAGGGCTTTTTGGAGAGATATGCCCCTCTTGAGGGAGATTTTCTGGGTTATGCAAGCTTTTTCTGGTGTTCTTTGGTGAAATCCTCTTGCAAGGTGATGCTTGGATTTGTTGGTTAAACACTAGCACATGGAGGTTTGGCTTCTTATCTCTTTGTTTGAATGTTGGTAGATGATGCATGTTCATAATTAAATGGTAGCCCTAGTGCTGCATTTTCTTCTAGAATAGGCCATTCCCAACCTTCTTGTCACCTTAGCAAGTTGAGTCATGTCTTCTTGTGAGAGTCCTCTAGGATTTTCCTTTAGTTTTCTAGGGTAGTTGTCTATCCTAGGATCTCTTTCTCACTAGGTAAGCAATCCTCCCTAGATGCCATAGGTTGGGTAGGGATCTTGCTAGGGTTAGTTTCTTTGGTCTTCATACCTCTTTTATCATCCAAAACCTAGTCTCTAGGGTTAGTCTTAGATTAGTTTTAGGTTAGTTTAAACCTAAGCTAGAATCCCTAAACCCTCGCTTCTCTAGGGAAACATCTCCTTAAACCATAACCTACGCCTATTTAACCTCTAAACTACCCTCGCTGCCCTTCTTAGCTCCCCCTCTAACCTTCGCTACCCTCTTCTAACCATTCGCTGCCCTAACTAGACCTATCTCCTAACCCTCGCAGCCTTAAAACAGTCCTGCTGCTACCTTCTCCAACCTCGCTGCCCTAACAACCTCCCTAATTCTCCCTCGACAGCCTTCCCTCAGCCTTTTCCTACCCTCGGGTCTGGTTTAAGGCAACTGTGGGGCCATGTCCCTACCCTTGGCTGCCCTTTTCCATCCTCTTCTTCCTCCACCACTTCTGCTCTCCCTTCTCGGGTCTGCTACAGCCCTAAACTAGCAGCAGTAACCCACTCTCCCTTACACCTCTCGGTCCTTAGCTTGCCACGGTGAAGGCTGCCCTTACAGTGGCAGCCTTTTCCCTAAACCAAGTCTGCCTTACCTCCCCGCTTGCATTGGCCTTCTAAACCCTGCACACAAACAAACACATTGATGTTAGTTAGTATTACAAAGTTATGTTAAATAATCACATTTGTACTCAATACTGCTGATACTTCAATGCTGTCATAAATACTTGGGTGAATGACTGATACATACTGTTATAGCTGCTATTTAGAACTGTTAGAGGTGCCACTAAAAGTGGGCTATGTGTATTCATTGCCTTTCCATTCATACAGTCAGCAATTAACATTCAAACGACCACTGCTGTCACATACAACTTGCTTTCATACTTGATATATTAATGTGGTAAATACATGGTTATTGTTGTAACACTTGAATGGAGGACTGATATATACTGCTATACATATGCATATGTGGTTATTTGGTGGATCATTTGTATTTGGCTTTGATTACTTAGTAATGATATTATAATTCATGTATTGTTACTAATTCCTATATATCACAATTGTAACTAGTTTCATTGGAACAAGTTGGATATGCATTTGACTTCTCTTTAAATGAACTTACACAATCCATATGCATGCTCACAGTAAATCCACTTTTTGATTGACTCCATTAAGCACTGGTCACTAACATCCTTGAAAGGGAATATCTTTTTGTGTTTTAGTGTCTTTTCAGAGTTGTAATAGGTCTCTCCCCTAGGAGGCTTAGGCTTCCAAAGCAGTTGGGGGGAAGTGACTAAGGTGACAGTGGTCACTTTCTCTTCATATGTTTGTCGGTGGCTCGGACTGCCATTTCAATCGGTAACAGGTCACTAATGTTCAAATGGTTCTTCAATATGCAACATCAGTTCTAAATAAACCTCCTCAAAATTTACTGTTTGCTCCTTTGTAAGTGTTACCGGATGAACTAGCAGGATAGTGTTTGATAAGCACATGCAAGGACTTGTGACCTAATGTCATCATGATCATAAATCTTTAACTTCTTCGGAGAGTCGGAACCTCCAAGGGGAGAGCCTTTCAATGGCCTGCAAACACTTGGGACAAGAGAAGCTATGTCTTCTAGAAGACCAAATTAGTGACCAGTGCCTTAATCAATATGATCTTATGAATGAAGAAGACATAAAATGTAACATATTAGAGCAACTGTAATGATTAGCAATGTAGGAAGTCACTAGCCCTTTAGTGTACACGAAGTATCATTCATAAACGATTAACATTCACAACATGACATGGATCATTCAATTGCAAAATAAGCAAAATAAAGTGCAATAATATGGTGGCAGTCCAAACAGTGATGTGTAATAATAGCAAATTTGTATGCAAGATGTACCCAAAGTAAGCTTCAACATCTAACCATTTTTTGTCAATCAAACCATAATAGTTTCAGACTGTATATGAGGATATTAATAGCAGTATGACAGCTGTCCCAATGTTGATTTATAACAGTTGAAAATCAGTAAAAAAGGAGAACAAGGTGAAAAAAATTTGTTTAAACTTTTAATCCAACTTCACCATCAACTTTCATGCATTAAACATCAACTTTCAGGCTGCAAGTAATTATGATTTCAGCCCCTCTTTATCAATGATACAACAACACTTTATAACATGTTAGAAGATGTAGAGGAAAGCTAACTGTGTGTGTTTGTTAGTGCAGGTGAGAGGGAAAACTTGAGAGGGTCTGCTAAAGTGCACAGCCTGCTGCCCTAACAGACTTATGGCAGCGAAGGAGAAGTCTGAAAAGAGGTTATGTTCAGCCTTGGAAGAAGGCCCTAAAGGAGGACTGAGGCATTAAAGGAGGACCGAGGCATTAGGATGAAGACCGAGGGTTGTAGGGCTAGCCCAAAGGGCTGGTATGACTGGGCCAAGGGTGTAAAGGAGGTTAGGGAGCAGGGCCGAGCGCAGCTGGGAGGAGGCTGAGGGCTGGAAAGGGCCTGAGAGAGAGGCCGAACTCAAAAGGAGCAGGACGAGGCATCCAAAGGGGAGATAGGAAGGGCCGTGAGGGTTATAGATGGCAGGTCTAGGACTGTTTTAGGCTTTTCTACTTTTTGAGGGTTTTTAAATGTAATAAAAACTAACTAAAAATGAAATGCAGTCCTAAAATAATTCTATTCTACCATGAGATGCAATAATACACATATGCCAATGCAATGAAAAATGAGAGAAGACAAAGCCAAAAGGGTTTTTAAGGTTTTACCCTAAACCCTAGGGCATCAAGGGAGGTGACCAACCTCCCTCTTGAGATGTCTCTTCAAATTTTGGCAAGCTATGACCTTCTCTAACATTCTTAAAGGACTGGTTAGTGGAAGGCTAGCAAAGGCAAAAACTAAAGATCCAAGGGCCCAAGTAGGCCTAGAAGGATTCCTTCTATGGGACATTCTTCAACGAACCAAGGTGACAAACGGCTGATAAGTGATCTAGTTTAAACAAAATGCAACATTAACGGCTACCATTCAATCCACAATCAAGCATCATTCGTCAACTTTTAACATAGAGAGATCAAGAAACATCCCCTAGATACCTCCTTGTGCATGTGTTTGACAAACAAATCTAACATCACCTTAGTAAGAGCATGAACCAAAGAACACTTCAGAAATTTGCCTCCAAACAAGAATAGAAACTCTCCTCAAGAGGTGCGCATCACTCCAAGAGCCCCAGGAAGGGTAAAATAGTAGCATAGTGTTTCATCATAAGTTGTGATTTGAAAATTAAGTGAAGAGATCTATTTATATGTTCTCACACTCACTTTTTACAAATGAAACCAGGCTGACATGTTTTTAAAATGCCAATTTGAAATTACAACATGTCAACTTAAAATTATAACATAAATAATATAAAATAATCAAATATGTTGGTGACTTATGGCATTTTCCCCGGAGTTTACCAAACAATGACTAAAATAACTAAAATTGAGCAAATTACTCTGAATTGAAGGCTGGACTAAGCAAGGGGGAGGGCGTCATGCCCCATCGAACCCCAACAGTGCTGATATTCCCTCAACACCCTCCCCAAAACAAGCAATATGACCTGGTGGAGATGATGACATCATCAATGGAAGAGGCCCAAGGAGAGAGGGTGCTAGTTTGCAGAGGGACCAAAAGGGTGCCTGAGGTGATTTGGAAGAGAGGAAAAAGCCTCATAGCGAAAAGAAACTGAAACTACAAAATCGTTTCTGACACAAATACCCAGTGTAAATAACGCAAATACTCCATGAAAGGAAAAATAATATATTATATGATTGATAAGATAAGTGATGATATTACAATAAGAATGATGCCTGTATAAATACCCATAATGGTGCCCTTTCATAAAGAGGCATAACCTTTCATCAAGGTGTCTATTCATTAAGTATTAATTATTTAATTATTAATATTTATTAATGTTTATTTATTATATATTTTGTTGATTACATTGCCTCTCTCTTAGATTTGCTTTGTCCTCAGAGCATACTTATGGAAGACTTTGTCCCTTGTTCTTGCTCCTAACACTTTCTTGTGACATTGTGTGTTGGTAGTTTCGACACTTGACGAAATGAGATCATATGTTCTTTTAAACATTGTGCGGAAATGTTGCGTCATTTGTGAAGTGGTCCATCCAAGATTTACCTTTAATGGAATTGTTTGTTGATCGATTGTATGAAGTTGTCGATTTTGTCTTTGCTCTTTGTAGGAATAATACTGGTAATTTTCCTTTTGACTTGTCGTCGATCATAACGACTCTTCTGATATGGATGGCGATATAATGCTCGAGTCGGTTGTGAAGTATTTACAGGAATTTCAACTTTTTGTGTTTCTAACAATTTTTGTGAATTTTTTTTGAACCATTTTCTGTTGATGCTTGTAGCGATGTGACAATATGATTGTTTTTCTGAATTTGAGCATTGACGAGCTTTGTTTTGCTTCCCTTTTTTGATGTTTGAATTTGAGCCTTTGCTGACTTCTCTATTGTGTCGGTCATCTTTCTTTGTCAACAATTGATCCCTTGCAATCTAGCTTTTCTCGTAAAGATTTATTGTCTTGCTTTAGCTTCTTGACTTGTATAAGCATGTCCTAATTAAGTTTCCTTAAGCGTAAGAGTTCTTCCTTATAGTTTGACTTGGTGACATCATATTGATTGTCTTGATTTTTGTGCTTTCTTTCTTTTATGCTTCTTAATTGCTCTAGCAATTCTTGATTAACCCTTTTTAATGAAGAGCTTTCTTCGTCCTTGCCTGATAATTCTTTTTGAAGATATCGATTCTCCTCTTCTAACTTTTGATTGCGATGAACGTTATCCTTTGCCTTCATGATTTGTAGGAGTAATTTTTGATTATGATCTCTCAAACGAGAGATCTCTTCTTCTTTATTTGCAATAACCTTATCAACTTCTTTTTGTATCGTCTGTGTTGATTTCTCATTTCCCCGCGACATCACCTTTGATATTTCTTTGAAGTCTTCAGATGACGCGACTTCTGATTCTGACTTCATGTTAATGTCTTGCAATAGAAGTAATTTCTGATTATGATCTCTCAAATGAGAGATCTCTTCTTCTTTATCTGCAATAACCTTATCAACTTCTTTTTGTATCGTCTGTGTTGATTTCTCATTTCCTCGCGACATCACCTTTGATATTTCTTTGAAGTCTTCAGATGACGCGACTTCTGATTCTGACTTCATGTTAATGTCTTGCAATGTCATTTTCTTCTTTTTGTAGGGGAATGCCAGAGACTTCTTTTCAACATTTCAGATAAAAGTCCCCAATGTTTCTATCCATGGTAATCCCAAAATTAGGTCACCGTCACTGCTTCACAAGGATTTAACGATGAATTGCTAGACACAAGCATAATCTCCAATGTTCAGATGTAAATTGCTTATTTCGTATTCTTTATTATTCCAAAAGTCTAACCTTTCACCTATATTTGACTCTAGAATCGCTATCTCATTAGCAAAGTCAACACTAATATAATTGTTGCGTTCGATGGGAGGAATAGAAATAGTAATGTCTTTCCCTCTAATTGTTTCTTTTATTTGAAATGACATTGAAACATAAGTTTTTGAAGTGCTTGGAAATCTTTATTGTTTTTCACCATGGGACTTTATTTTCTTTTGCTTTTGTCAAAAGATAATACCTTCTTCACTTAATTGATACAGTTATGCATGGATTTATTGTGCTTTGATGATATATTTAATATATCCATTTGTTTCTCTTGATAGTCTCATATATATATATAGTTTTTTCTTCACTTAATTTTTAAAAACCCTTTCGATTGAACCTTATCACCCTTATGCTTAAGGGTATAATACTTTATATAATTCCACTTATTTTTTCTTTATATATATATAAATTTTTCTTCACTTGATTTTTGAAAACCCTTTCGATTGAACTATATCACCCTTATGCTTAAGGGTATAATACTTATATAATTCCACTTTTCTTTTTAAAATATAATAACCCTTCCTTTATAACAATACTTTTTTTCCTTGTCCCACTTTAGAATTGAATCTTAACGAAACCTTCAACATAAATGAATTGTTTATCCCCTTCAAAAAAAAATATCCAATACTTCAACTTTTAATTCCGTTAAAATCCAACTTTAAGAAGGGCCACAACTTATGGTTAGCAGTGTTTATTCCACAACGTTTATCCCTTCTCACAACGAATCTTAAGACACACTTTTGGTCGTTGCAAATAAAATGAAACGACCTTTACGGTTTTGACATCACTCTTCGGCAATTTATCTCTATGTTAATTTCTCCATCTATTTACTCACACGCCACAAGTTATTTCAACTCAATTAAACCCAACATGATTTAGATGCCCGGTATCACTCAATGATCACTATTTTTTTTTTCAAAGCCATTTTTTTTTATGGCAGAAAAATATCCACGTTTAACTTGTTCTAGAGGAATTTTCTTCTGCCTTTTGGTGTCTAGCTCGAACTCAGTAGCGATAAACAAAGACTCTTTGGATGATTCAATTTTTCAGTGCAGAGACTCTCGTTGGCCACAATGGTTGGTAATTTCTTAGTGCCGTTGATACATACACATAAATCTATCTGGAATTCCTCTATTCTTGTTTACAGGCGATAATTTTTCTTTCTAGTGTAGTAATAAATGTTTTCTTAAATCTTGCAGCGACTTGTATTTCTGTCTTAATTTTGGCAACAAATTGTTTTCTCTTGTTTTTTTCTTCTCCTTTTTCTCGATATATGAAAATAGTTTTTGGTGTCCAAATGCCAGTTTAGAGAACCTTTGAATAATTGTTGAGTGTGGCCAAAAGCCAGGTTAGACACAATCTGAAAATTATTGCCAAAGGCAGGATCAGACTTGCTTTGATACCAAATGAAACGACAAAATCGTTTCTTACACAAATACCCAGTGCAAATAACATAGATAGTCCATGAAAGGAAAAAATAATATATTATATGATTGAAAAGATAAGTGATGATATTACAATAAGAAGGATGCTTGTATAAATACCCATGGTAGTGCACATAAATCTATCTAGAATTCCTCTATTCTTGTCTAAAGGCGATAATTTTCCTTTCTAGTGTAGTAATAAATGTTTTCTTAAATCTTGTAGCAAATTGTATTTCTGTCTTAATTTTGGCAACAAATTGTCTTCTCTTGTTTTTTTCTTCCCCTTTTTCTCGATATATGAAAATAGTTTTTGGTTTCCAAAGGCTAGTTCATAGAACCTTTGAATAATTGTTGAGTGTGGCCAAAGGCCAGGTTAGACACAATCTGAAAATTATTGCCAAAGGCAGGATCAGACTTGCTCTGATACCAAATGAAACGACAAAATTGTTTCTTACACAAATACCCAACGCAAATAACATAGATAGTCCATGAAAGGAAAAATAATATATTATATGATTGAAAAGATAAGTGATGATATTACAATAAGAAGAATGCTTGTATAAATACCCATGTTAGTGCCTTTTCGTAAAGTGGCATAACCTTTCATCAAGGTGTCTCTTCATTAAGTATTAGTTATTTAATTATTAATGTTTATTTATTATGTATTTTGTTCATTACAGAAACGGTAAGTTACCAAGGTATAGATACGGATTCGGATTCGCCATATTTTTAAAACCTAGGATCCGAATACTACAAGGAAACGACTAGTACAAAAATATATAAATTTTTTTTATAATAAATACATAAAATAGAGTGAAGAAACAAAACTATTAAGGAAACACAACAATATAACTATAAATTATTGTAAAAAAACAGAGTTCATATACCATAACCGATAATTTAATGATTTGTAAGCATGATTGATATTGAAAATTTAAAAACCCATTTTGGCATGAACTTGAAGCAGGGCAAAACAATGTTTTAGTGAGCTCACGATCCACATGTCTCTATCAGTAGGGAATAAAGTGGTTTGTTGAAGGCTATGCCAAGACTACATAACAGTGTTGAAGTTAGAAACAACATAGCACATAAAGATAGGTAAACCCTTTACAACAAACCTTAACCATATAGATAAATCAAATAAAAACATTGAGAGCATACCTTGATAATGATATATTGTTGAATTTTCAGCATTAGCATAAACTTTAAAAATTTGCAGATAAACATAAATAGATCAGCAGTGCAGTAAAAACACATTCATCACATCAGCACACGTGGACACAATATTTTTTCACTGGGGAAACCTTCAAAGGACAAAAACCCCAAAAGCATTAATAGCTCATCTCGTAAATGAGACGGCTTAAGAAATTCTTCAAAAGTTCCTCAAATCCAGATCTGGATTTTGACCACAGTAACTGTAAAATTCATCAGTAAAAATTAGACTGATAATTTTACCCACAATTTCCAGAATTACATAAAATTACCAATTTAGGGCTTTATCAGAAAAACTGAGATTTTCTCTCTCTTGCCCGAAAATATCAGACTGCTGAAAACTGCCTGAAAATGTTAGACTATTGAAAACTGCCTGAAAATATCAGACTGTCTGAAAACTGCCCAAAAATATCACCCTGCTGAAAACTGCCCGAAAATATCAGTGTCTGAAAACTGCCCAAAAACATCAGGCTGCTGAAAACTGCCTGGAAATGTCAGACTGCTGAAAACTGCCTGAAAATATCAGCCTGTTGAAAACTGCCCAAAAATATCAGCCTGCTTAAAACTGCCCAAAAATATCACACTGTCTGAAAATTGCCCAAAATATCAGACTGCTGAAAATAGCTATGCAAAAATGCTGAAGATGGACTTTGCTGATAAAACCCTACTTGAGGGTTTGAACATAAGATAGTCTTCTTCTCTTGTGAGAGCAAAAGTGTGTGTAATAAATGAGAAGGCTTGATCTTCTTTTATAGCCTTTGTTCACTTCTAAGTGGACAAGACATAATATAAACACCCAAATTCATCAGTAAAAATTAGACTGATAATTATACCCACAATTTCCGGAATTACAGAAAATTACCAATTTAGGGCTTTCTCAGAAAAACTGAGATTTTCTCTCTCTTGTCCGAAAATATCAGACTGCTGAAAATTGCCTGAAAATGTCAGACTGCGGAAAACTGCCTGAAAATATCAGACTGTCTGAAAATTGCCCAAAAATATCAGCCTGCTGAAAATTGCCCGAAAATATCAGACTGTCTGAAAACTGCCCAAAAATATCAGTCTGCTGAAAATTGCCTGAAAATATTAGACTGTTGAAAATTGCCTGAAAATATCAGATTGCTGAAAACTGCCTGAAAATGTCAGACTGCTGAAAACTGCCTGAAAATATCAGACTTTCTGAAAACTGCCCAAAAATATCAGCCTGCTGAAAACTGCCCGAAAATATCAGACTGTCTGAAAACTGCCCAAAAATATCAGACTGTCGAAAATAGCTGTGCAAAAATGCTGAAGATGGACTTTGCTGATAAAACCCTAGTTGAGGGTTTGAACATAAGATAGTTTTCTTCTCCTGTGAGAGCAAAAGTGTGTGTAACAAATGAGAAGGTTTGATTTTCTTTTATAGCCTTTGTTCACCTCTAAGTGGACAAGATTAGGAAAAATAAAAATAATAATATTATTATTCTTTTCCTAATTTCACTTTCACTTTTACCAAAAGGGTACTTTTATTTTTCCTTTGACTTTTATAAGAAGTCCTTCTATAATTAAGAAAAATAAAAATAATAATATTTTTATTCTTTTCCTAATTTCACTTTCACTTTTACCAAAAATGTACTTTTGTTTTTTTCCTTTGACTTTTATAAGATTTCATTTAATTTTGTTTTCCATCTGTGGTCCTTTTAGGTGGACAAGATTAGGAAAGATAAAAATAATAATATTTTTATTCTTTTCCTAATTTCACTTTCACTATTACCAAAAATGTACTTTTATTTTTTTTCTTTGACTTTTGACTTTGGCCTTTTACCAAGTGCCCCTGTGGTCATTACCTGTGGTACTTTTTTATTTCAAAAGTACATCATCATAAACCAAGAGAGTTATTAATGCTTTTATCTCACACACTGTGTGACACCTAGATCTGGTACTAGGGTAACTTAACCAAGGCTAGCTAATCCTTGGAGAAGCACACCAAGCCCATAGATCAAGGGTCAAAGTGCCACACACATGCCTGAACCCAGTGTAGGGCTTACAATGTCTTCATTCTCCCAGAGAATGGCTACTCAGAACTAAGCAGAGTCTACCAGTCCCAGACTGGTCTACTTTGTGGTCCCGGACCAGATGTCTACTCAACACAAGGTTGAGTCTACTCAGGGCAGATCTAGGTTTATATCATGGTCCCAGACCAGATATCTACCATTCAACAGAATGGTCACTCAACACTGGGTTGAGTCTTCACCGTGGTCTCGGACCAGGTGGTCCCATTCTCCGAAGAGAAGGGCTCTCGATGTTGCTAAAAAAATCAACATATATTACAGTTCAAGAGCAGATTTTGACGTAAGGATAGATCAGACCTTGAGCAGGATTGGGGTTTATGCTTTTAGCCATGAGTTGTTTAAGGTTTTTTAAGTTTTTCATTAAAAAACAAATTTTGGGGGGGATCAATGGGTCATAGAAGCATTGGAAGTTTCAGGATCCGTTTGAAAATTTAAAAAATTGTTTGATTTTTCACATGATCCATTTCATGGGACCAGGATATGTTTCCTTCTACAAGGGATACATTTCCATGATGGATCCTAGGAGGATCTGATCTAGATACGTATCGGATCCGCGGATCCTACACACTAGGGTGGTGGATCCGGTAACATAACAAAAATGTCACCGGAGTAGAAATAAGTGGGAGGGGTTATGTGACCTAGTGACCCACCCCTAGGTGCCTTGGACACCAACCCCAGGGTTAAAAACCCCAATAAAGGGCAATCAACAATGCCATTAAGCCATAGTACTCCTAAAGGAAGGACTAAAGGAATAACACCCGTCATGGCCTGAAAAAAATCACCCTCTCTCCTTATGAACCCATCTGAAGGTGCGCTAGTACTGGTACCACGTAACATCGACTCCAAATGTGGGATGAGTGCTCTTCCCGGGAGTGCTTGAGAACCTGTGAATTTTCTGGTACCTGTAGACCTACACACATCAAATATCCAAGGAGATCAACAACATCATGAGGTAGACACTTCCGTCTTTCCTTGCTCTGTGTATATATATGAAAAACAAACTGAATAACAAGCATACTAAATGTAGACAATATGCAAACATGAAAGATTGATACATGTGTTAAAGAAATGTAATTGCGGAAGATATTCTATTTTGTATTATTATTGTTATTATCCCTTCCGGAGATGTTGTTCCTTCGATTAGGGATGTCGTTGATGTATTTGGTCATGTAAAGCCTTGAGGTAAAACCTTCGTTGTAAGTCGGGTCAGTAGTACCTGTTGTCTGCCGATTGCACACTAGCAGCAGAAATCTTCCGAAAGTTGTCTCCTCACTTGAGAAAGTGGGAGAGGTGTGGCTTTGGGGGCAAGCACAGAGGCAGGTACTGTCACCTACTTCTAGCTCCTCCGTTTAGGCTAACTCCTAATGAAGCCAAGGGGGGTAGTCCCTAACAAAGAGTTTTCTATGGCTCAATGTGTTTAGTGTTTTTGATGTTATGAGGCGGATGGGTGTTGTTTAGGAGTTATTATGATGAAAGATGATTATAATTATGAATTTTGAACATAAGACAAAAGCAATCCACGTTGCTGTACTGGATTAACAGATGAACAGTAGATCAAGAACTTGTAAAATAAAGATGCATTCACAGATAAAGATTTTTATAAGCCAAGGACAAATGATCCAGATTTAATAATCATGCATAAAATAATAGACCAGTGCTTTTTGGAGTTGAAGCTTTACAATGCTTAAAGAAATAACAAGTCCTGAAATAAAGCTAGTGAATGTTATGCGAGTGCTCTTGGTACGTTTTAAATGTTTTAGTGGTCTTGCTTATTATGGCTTTGAAACGAAGAAGGTATCAAAGACCAACCGAGAAAGTGTTCAGAGTCATTTTGTTAAAGACATGTCGGCCCGTCCAGTATCTCGGGCTGACTAAGGCAGGCGACCTAGTGATGGCATCTTTAATAGTGTCAAAAGCATTCCTTCCTTCATCTGCCCACATGAATTTAACATTTTTCTTTAGGAGAGCCCGCATAGGTTTCATGAGTGCAGCTAGGTTAGGAATGAATCTCCTTATGAAGTTAATGTGACCATTGAATGATTGGAGACCCTTAACATTTCTGGGAAGGGGAATCTTTTGTATAACTTCTATCCTCTCTGGGTCAATTTAGACCTCGTCTTTGTTGATAATGTGACCAAAAAGCTTTCCTTCTTCAATACCCAAGACTGACTTAGCCGGATTCAAGGAAATGCCATATTTCCTACATCTTTCAAAAACCTGCCTGAGATGACCAACATGGCTGGATCTTGCTTTTGAAAATACAGTGAGATCATCTTGGTAGATCTTAATGATTTTTCTAATCAACTCCTTGAAGGCATAATCGATGGCCCTTTGGAAGGTAGCTCCAGCATTTAAAAGGCCAAAGGGCATTCTCAGATATTCAAAAGTGCCCCAAGGAGTTGTGAAAGTGGTTTTGTGTCTATCCTCTTCTTGGATGACAACCTGGTTATAGTTTGAAAAACCATCAAGCATTGACATCATGCTCGATCTAGTGACCCGTTGGAGGAGGGTCTCCATGTTGGGGAGGGGGTAATTGTCCTTCTGACACGCTATGCTTAGATTTTTGAAATCTAAACATATCCTTAAACTCCCGTTCTTTTTTCTAACTACCACTAAGTTAGAACACCACGTTGAATGTCTCGTAAGAGCTATTATTCCTGTTGCTAACATCTTTTCTAGTTCCTTTTTTACAATGGATGCCAACTTAGGATTTATTTGCCTAAGTTTTTGTCGGAAGGGCTTGCCTTTTTGACATTCAGGTTTCAAGGGAATGGTGCACTGAAAAACATCTTCCCTATATGCTTTAAGTTCGTCCTAAGTGAAGGCAAAAACATCCCTATATTCTTTTCCCAAGTTTATGAGGCTGTTCCTTTCCTTTTTAGAGGTACCTTTTCCAATTT
This sequence comes from Pseudotsuga menziesii, assembly GCA_001517045.1. Classification (NCBI taxonomy): domain Eukaryota; kingdom Viridiplantae; phylum Streptophyta; class Pinopsida; order Pinales; family Pinaceae; genus Pseudotsuga; species Pseudotsuga menziesii. The sequence continues at coordinate 159,006 of LPNX010016835.1, forward strand.
TTATTATTCTTGGTTTTGTTTCCGTTCCAAGGTTGATTTCTATGTACTCACCTGGCTTCATTTGTTTGACACCACTCTTTCTTCTATCCTGTCTGTCAAAGATGTTCTCTAAGGCAACAAAGCCACTTGTCACATGATTGAAGCGGTTACCCTCATCCTGATATTCTTTACCTTCCTCATGTTCATTGGATTTATAATTGGAAAATTCATCAATATGATTAATAAATTTCAATATTTGTTCATCATCTTGGAAAACCTGCCAATGTTCAATATTATCAGGAATTGAAGGTCTGAAGTTAATTTCTAAAAGACAATCCCCCCTCTAACATCTCATCTGATGGTTGAAGTGCTGAAGCTGCAAACGCTAGTTTGTCGGCGGCACTATTTTGATCTCTAGGGATTGCTTCTATATTAAGGGCATCGAAAAATTCCATTTTATCCTAGACTGCATTTCTATATTTTTTTAATCTTTGACACTTACATGCAAACTGACCCTTAACTTGTTGGATAATTAAGTCAGAATCCCCGTTAATACTAAGCAATTTGATCCCCATGTCCTAGGCAATCTCGATGCCTAGTAGAAGTGTCTCATACTCTGCCACAATGTTGGTTGCCTCAAATTCCAATCTGAAAGCAAAGTTGAAAACTTTACCTTCTGGTGAAACAATGACTATCCCAACCCCTTTTCCTGCCTTAGAGTAAGCTCCATCAAAGTTCATTTTCCACAATTCATTAAGTTTTTCATTTTTAATTTCTTCTTGGATAGGTTCTAAGAAAGTAGAATTGATCTGGTACATCCCTAGTCCACTTGAGTAGTTGACATATTCATTTGATGGTTTCCCTGGGCTTTCTACATGATATGTTCATTCTTTTTGAGTATGTAACTTAACCAAATCTGATGCAGGTACAATGGCGTATGTCCAGTCCATTTGGATGGATCCACCTAAAGTGGCACCGAATTTTCTAGATAATAGCATGCCCCATTTATCCGGCACATCTATGACAAGGATATCCATGGTAATATGGATGTCTGGATACTTGGCTAATCTTATGTGTTGCCTTTCAATCATACCTTCAACTTTGACAGGTCTAGTGTCCATGGCACATACATTTTGTTAAGGGTGAGTGGTTCTAAGGCCAAGTTGTTGCATGACTTTCTTAGTCATAATATTGGATCTTGAGCCTGAATCTAGCATACAGTTGTGCAGGAGAAAATCACCTATCATCAATGACATGTAGAAGGGCGGGTGATCTTCTCTTCTTGGGTCGCTAGTATGCAAGATTACAAGGGGATCTCCACAAACATTTTCCTGACTGGGAGAAAGTTGTTCTACTGTATTGGCAAAAGTTACTTTCTTGGGAGCTGTAGGTCTTTTTGGTGCAACTATCTTTGAGGTAGGGAGGGGATCATTATCAACTTGAGGCTCTAACATTTTTAACAATTTCTCTTTTTGACCAGGGATTTTACATAACACAAGTACGGGAACCAGAACTTTGGAGTTTGCCAACCAACTACCTAAATCAAAAGTTAGAGCAACAGAATCTAACTTATCATTTATTTCTGGAGGAATGTAAAAAATTGTTAGCTTTGAAGCAGTTTGGGTAGATGGTCTTTCTCTTGGTCTTCTTTGATACGTTATGCCTTTAAAGTTCTGAACGTTGTTGCTAGTTGAAGGCATCTCCCCGTAATATTCAGTTAAGTAGTCAACCCCTTGATGAAATTGGTTGGCTTGATTCCAATTATCCTTATGGTCAATATAGATGTCTCCTACATTGTGAATAAACTCAGCCTCGCTCGCAGATGAACTGGGACCGCAACCCTCAGGATAACCATGTTTTTGAACATAACATGCGTAATGGCAGCCATATTCCTCATGGAAATCTCTACATGCCCTACAAAATGGTTTGTAAGGCTCAACCACATTAATAGCCTCTAGTTGATTAGGAGGCCTCTACTCATGGTTGGGATTCTTTCTTTGCCATGTTTGTCTTGCAGGGAAGGTTCTAGGAGGTGGCGAAGGTTGAGATCTTTCAACAGTTATGACCCTATTCTGAACCTCTTTAATTTGTGCTAAGTGCTTCCTTTCCATGTCTTGCATTTTCTCTGTTAGGTCCATGAGCTTCTTCTCATATGCTTCATTTGACGGCTTTTTCCCTACAGGTTCAAGAGTTTTAAGAGGAGTTGATGATTTAGAGTAACCCTGGATGTTTGACTCTCCTGAAGACTGCATATTTTTATCAATTTTAATGGCCAAATTCTGAGCTTGAAGTAAAGTGGTCGGCTCCTTGTCTCTAATCTGGTATTGGATCTTGCCACTTAATGCTTCTATGTAATAATCCAGAGTGGAAGCTGCAGGAGGAGCATAAGTGGCAGGAATGGAATTTGACAACTCCGTGAACCTATTATTGAACTCATCCATAGTTTCTGTTTCAAACTTTTTCATACTAGTCAAAGCTGCTACTAGATGTCTAGGTTTCTTTTTACTACCAAACTTTCCAAGGAAAGCAGTCTTCAAATCTGCTATGGTAGTGAAAGAGTTGTTTGGCAAATTATCATACCAATTTCCAGCTTTTCCATCCAAAGACAGAGCAATCAGGGCCATGTAAACATCTTCATGTTTGTCAGCACCCCTGACATAAGAATCATAGTGTCTGGAGAAATTTCTGATGTGCTGCTCAGCAGAGATAGAGGCATTAGTGCCATTAAAAGTCATAAGCTTATCAATAGCCTTTTCAGGAATGTCATGAGGCTGACCTGCTATTTGAGTAAAATTGAGTTGAGTAAAAAACTCACCCATTGCGTTAGGAAAACAATTAGTGTTTTGAAAATTTTCTAAGTTTTCTTGAAATAAAAAGTGGATGTCTGAAACAAACTCAGATCCAAGTTCTACAAGGATCCTACGAGAAGCTAGTTTCCTCCTATAGACTTTTTCAGGGTCAGGGATGAAATTGAGCAAACCTTCAGAGTTTCTTCTAGTCGAATACCTTGAGGTGTTATGTGACAGTGGAGTCGCCAGGTGGATTCAAGTCTAATTCCTGAGAGTGACTGGACTAAAAAATCTACCAAAAAAGGGGAAAAGGTAAAAAAGTAAAAAGAAACAAATGTCGTTCAGGACAAAAAGATTTGTCCCTGGCAACGGTGCCAAAAGATGTTGTCCGCCGATTGCACACTAGCAGCAGAAATCTTCCGAAAGCTGTCTCCTCACTTGAGAAAGTGGGAGAGGTGTGGCTTTGGGGGCAAGCACAGAGGCAGGTACTGTCACCTACTCCTAGCTCCTCCGTTTAGGCTAACTCCTAACGAAGCCAAGGGGGGTAGTCCCTAACAAAGAGTATTCTATGGCTCAATGTGTTTAGTGTTTTTGATGTTATGAGGCGGATGGGTGTTGTTTAGGAGTTATTATGATGAAAGATGATTATAATTATGAATTTCGAACATAAGACAAAAGCAATCCACGTTGCTGTACTGGATTAACAGATGAACAGTAGATCAAGAACTTGTAAAATAAAGATGCATTCACAGATAAATATTTTTATAAGCTAAGGACAAATGATCCAGATTTAATAATCATGCATAAAATAATAGACCAATGCTTTATGGAGTCGAAGCTTTGCAATGCTTAAAGAAATAACAACAAGTCCTGAAATAAAGCTAGTGAATGTTATGCGAGTGCTCTTGGTACGTTTTAAATGTTTTAATGGTCTTGCTTGTTATGGCTTTGAAACGAAGAAGGTATCAGAGACCAACCGGAAAAGTGTTCAGAGTCATTCTGTTAAAGACATGTTGGCTCGTCCAGTATCTCGGGCTGGTATCCAGGAGGATTGACCAGCTAGCCGGGAAGCTTAGACAACGGGGAGTTCCGGCGCCTTTACTGAGAATAGACTTGAAACTTTCTACAACGCCGGCGCGTTGGTTAAGGGGTAAAATTTTAGTTGTGTTGTTATTGCGATCTTAGCAAGTCCGTTCACCGTTCTGAGTACGAGCCGAACTATGAAGTCGGCAGAACATACTAGGTGAGGGATGTCAACGAAGTAAATTAATTAAGGGGGAATGTGAGTTGGAAAGATTTTATTATTATGAGCACACAATTCAATTCTTCGACAGAGAGTGCTCTTGACTTTGTCTTATGACAAAAGTTCAAGAGACTTTAATTAATCTATATGCTTAATGCAAGGATAATGCGGTGGGAATGCTCTCCGACAGAGAGTGCTCTTGACTTGGGTTACTGCAAGTTCAAGAGACTTTGGTTCTTTTTATAAGACAATCAGCTTGTAAATTGAAACCACATGATAGCTCAACAAATTGTAAAATAATGAAGCGATGACATAGTAAGATGATAAACCACTTGCAAATAAAGAAAACAACTAATCTACCCAAGAATCTCTTTTAGGTTTTAAGGCCTTAATCGGGAGAGCATGGGGGTAAGTAGAAAACCGAAATAAAAAACAACTCTCTGATAGAGAGCACTCTTGATCCACAAAGTGAGATTCAAGAGATTTCTAATTGTTAAGCAGTTGAAATACTTTTGAAAGATGAAAATTTTTACAAGATAAACAACTTAAGAATGAAAAATAAAACAAGCTAAGCTAGCAATTAGTGGAAAGTAAATCTGAGCTAGCAATCACTATTCTAAAGCAAAATGAAACTAAACTAACAGAATATTTCTAAATGCAAAGCTGGAAAAATCAATTTAATCTACTCAAAAAATATGACAAAGATCTAAGCTAACCAAGGCAACACTCTTCCTCAAATGGGGAAGAAACACGAAAATGGGAGGCCTTATCCCACTAAGCCTTATTTCATTAATACTTTACAAGATGAGGGAATCTAGCTCTTTGAAAATTAAGAAAGTGACTAATCAAGAGAACTTGAAGCCTTATTATGACTTGTACAAAGGAGAATGATTTTTATTTTGAGATTGGATTTTCTTCTTGGTATGGTTCTTCGTTTTAGTTCTAAATCTTTTGAATCTAGCTTTGCTTGATTTTTCTCTTCGTTCACCTGTAAGTAAGAGCTCTAAACAACAGCTAGTAAGAGTGTCAGAAAACCAAATTTTAACTTATGGCTCGGAAAGATGAAAGTGAACAAGATGCCAAGTGGCAACTGAGATAAATAAAAGCCCAAAACAGTAAAACAAGACAAAAAATTAGACCTTGGAAATGAGAGGGAAAGCTTGCCTTTTATGATTCAAAATGCACGTTTTTCAATGAAATGACTTGAAAGTTTTTGAGTTTTAAAACTTAAAGATTTTTTCTAATTTTTAGGCTAATTTCCAAAATTGAAAAATAGCAGAAAAATGTCAAAAAATCAGCAAAAAACAACAAGCTTAAATTTGCACGCTTTTCGAGGAAAAAATGAAGAAATAAAAAGTAAAATTTTTGAAATTTTTTCTCTGATTCTTAGGCTAATTTCCAGAATTAAAAAATAGCAGAAAAATGTCAAAAAATCAGCAAAAAATAGCAAGCTTAAATTTGCACGTTCTTTGAGAAAAGGTACAAAAAAAACTTGAAAAAATAATTTTTGGACAATTTTCTGATTTTTTAAAAGAATTTCCAGAATTGAAAAATAATGAAAACACAGAAAAACCAACAAGCCTAAAAGTGGAAAATTTGCACGTTTTTTGAGAAAATTCTTGCACGTTTTCCAAGGCAAAAAAGAAGTCAAAATATTGACTTTTAAGCACTAGTCTTGAAATTTCCAGCTAGCTAAAAATATGCAAGAGATAGCAGGGAAAGAGAAGTGGCACGCAAAACAATGCGGCAATTGGGGACAAACCCCAAGTACTTCTCAAGACAAAAGTATGGCAAAAAGAAAGACAGATTTACAAGTTTGAAATGAGACAAGTATCTTAGATCTAGTAAAAGTTAAAGATTTGAAAACAAGTAGATCTAAACCCAACAAGTAGATCAAAGTATGAATTTTTGATCCACTTTAGCCAATCATAATGCAAGATCTAGAAATGTGAATAAATTGAGAATACTTGCACTACTTGCAAAGCAAATCAATATGATAAAACCTGTGAAAATGTAGATCCGCCTTCTAGCAACCAATGTAGCCAAAAGATTTTTTGAAGTTTGTAGTTTAATGGATGAGGCAAGCAAGCCCTTCGTTTCTCGATTTCTTAAAGTAGAAGCCTCCTTTAGGCACCTGTAGAATGAATGCATAAACCAAACAAAAGCTCATGTATTTGGGAGAATACTTGAAAGCCACAAAACTTAAGAGAAAAGCATAGATCAAATAATATTGTGCTAGATTGTTAGCCTTCTAATCACAAGATCATATACTTAAGAGTCAAAAGAAATGAGATAAGAATGGTATCACCTTGAACAAGATGAAGCATGGCACACAAATAACTCCCACATGGACCTTCAAAGTCTTCTGCTTTATTCAAATTCAAACAATATTACAAATTTCTCTAGAGTGTACTTGCACAAATCTCCATGTTGTAGAGCTCAAAAGAGCCTCTACTTATACAAAAAGGAAAGAAAATAGGGCTCAAATCCCTAAATCCGGACTAAGAGTAACACCGGAGTAATTGAATGAGCTCGGCATGATGATTTGGAGTTGAACTGAGCTGCAACTGAGTTGGAACTGAGTGCTGGAGTAATGAGGGGGGGTGAAGTGGCTCATCCTCCCTCGTAATGATCACCCAACCAATAGATAACCCACACTTCAACCAAAAACGAATTTGACCAAAGAGGGCAAATTTCTGACGGATAGTTCAACTGCTACTCTCCGATACTTGATCTAAAATTGACCGATATTGATTGGAATCATCATAAATGCTCCGTGCCATGTCATTTATCCTTTTATTTTATTCAATTTGGTTTATTTTGGAGAGTTTTTTCTTTTCTCCAAAATATTCATTTTTAATATTTTAATTAATAATTTCTCCGTAAATGACTTTTTTGAGAAATTATTAATTATGAGGCTGAATGAACTTCTGAAACTTGGAGATAGCTGGCCGGTTGATCATGAATGATTTTTGGCTTAAGGTTAGAGTCTTTAATCACTGAATTCTGGTTTCAGATGACTGAAACATTACAAATTGAAAATTTTCCATTTAAACTATAGAAAAATTTAATTAAAAACTTAGGAAAAATTAAAAAATTAAAAAATTAAAAATCCAACGCGTTTGGTAAATTTTTTTTGGAATTTTTTCTGTGGGTCCTAGTGACTTAGGACATGACCATAGTCTATTCTAATAATATCTAGTAGGTTTCTACATACTCAGTTGGGCTCTAATAACCCCCGAAGGCCCAGAATTCAAAATCGGGCATTACAGCTTTGGAGGAAGCTGGAGAAAATCTCGTCGATTATACTCGGCTATAGGCAAAGCATAATTGACAAGGGCAAAAAACTGTCTGGAATACCTTAGTTGAAATTCTATGTCTTAGGAGACTGAACCACTCAAAACACCCTACTAGCACATTTTATTACAAACCCCGCGGGGCCATGGTCATAATTACTTAAAACAAAAACTGACTAGCCAAAACTGGCTAGGCACAAAGGGTAGATCATCTGATGCACTGGAACACAAACATTTATCATGTTTGTCAAATGGCGGCTCCTCAGGTAATCCAACTATGGTACAAATAAGTTGGCAACAGTACCCACAAAAGTATTATTAAAATGTATTTTTGAGTATCCCAAGGCAAGTCAGCCCTGGCAACAAGGAGTTGGCCCAGTTGGGTTATGCGGCCTCTCAGCTGATCAATATAAATAGGAGAGGCACTTCCCTCATTTGGACAAGTAGAACACTCTAGAGAGAGAAGGAGCAGTCCATCTGGGAGAGAAGAAGTAGTCCAGTATTATTCTTGGGGTTTTATAAGTCTTATTCTTTGGGTCTTACACTGTACTAGGTTGAAGTCTATATCGGGGAAGTTTTGCTGGGTTTTCTTCCCCATGAGGGTTTCCTAGGATAAATCTTTGTGTTCATTTGTGTGGCTGTGCTTGTCTTTCTTTCAGTGATCCTTTTGTATATGGTTATGATGTTACGATGTTAAATGTTTTAGATCTTGTATAACCATTGAAATGTTAACATGGTATAAGAGCCACCTTGAAAGAAGTCTTTGTGTAGCCGAAACACTGCTACAATTGCAACTACTGAAAATTAGGGTTTCATGCTTGAAAAGCCTAGAAAGCAAAAACTAGTCATCTTGGGACTTTCGCTATAACTCGAGATTGGAGAAGGCTCGGGTGCTGAAACTTGGACAGGCCGAAGATGAAATTTTTGTTGTACCTTGTGTGCAAGTTTCAGCCTCAAATTCGCTATACTTTAGGAGATATGATTCCTCCAAATCAGGGTTCCAACCTCCTTCAGAATACAATCATAAACATGTGACCTAGGGAGAATTGCTATATCTTGGGCTAGGAAGGTCCAAATAAAATTTCTCAAGATGTTTCTGATAGGGCACAAACCGTAGTTTCCGTGGTCAGAGTTTCAGACCCTGAAGGTGAAACAATGACATGTGACAATTCGTACAAGTTCACTAAGTTGAACAGTACTTAAAGAAGTCACCTTGGGAAAATTTGCATAAGGCCCACTTGGGGAATCCAGTTCTACTCTAACTTGTGGGGTTGGAAAGAAGACAGACTAGGCTATCTTAGGATGAAGTTTTAGACCTAGAGGAGCAGAAATTTTGGAGAATACAACATAATCAACATTAGGCAATTCTATAGAAGAAATTGAAGGAAACTAGGGCTTCCTGTTCTAGGCACTTTCCTCCACCAATCAGTTGAAAAAGTAGGACTATCAAACTTGCCTTAGGAGGGCGCATATGTCTATGGAAGAAGTTTCTCATTCTGTGGATTTTCAATTTTTGACTTAACACTACTGCTGGAAAAAACCAGGGCATCCGATATTTTGCAGTTCTATCCACAGTTGTGAGAAAATGAGTTTGCTGCTCAGCTCGCCTTGAGGAGGCACATCTTTCTATCCAATAAGATATGAAAGATACCTAAGTTGAAAAATTAGTTTTTCTCTGTCAAACCCTAGATCCGCCAGAAGCAGTCTTCCATAAAAGCTTTCAAGCAAGCATCAAGTTGAAGCAATCTCATTGGTAAGTTCTATCCTCCCTGTTTCCATTTGAGATTCTCATTTTTATCATGATGACAAATAGTGCCAAGCTTGAGGACAAGCTTGAAGGAGCCGAGAACTCCGAAATATGGAAGTATAGAATGTTTTTCATACTTGAAGAAGCATTACCTGGAGAACTATGACAAGGAAGAAGCTGCAGATCCAGAGGGAGATGAAGACAAAGCACAAGAAGGACTTAGTCAAAGCCAAGAGGATTATTTCTTTCTCCATCGGATCTCACATGTATCATCCCAAGGAGATGTTTGATACAATGAACAACTTGTACAAAGGAAAGAATATCAACAGGAAGATGACATTGAGGAACCAACTAAAGAGTGTGAAGATATAGAACTCAGAGACCATGCAGTCCCACTTCACAAGGGTTTCTCAAATCAAGGATCAACTTGAAGCAGTCAAAGAGAATGTGGACGAAGGAGAGATTGTTATGACCACCTTGAATAGCCTCCCAAGATCATGGGATTCATTTATTTAAGGAATATGTGCAAAAAAGAAGTTGATCTCTTTCGGTAGACTATGGGAAGAATGCACACAAGAAGAAGCTTGGCTTATAACAAAGAGAGGAGAAGATGGGAGCAACTGAAGATCAAGATCTCACAGTTCACTCTAGAAGAAATCATAGAAAGAAGGAGGACTATCATCACAACATAAGACAAAAGGAATTCAGAAGAGATCCTTCCAACACTTGATGCTACACTTGTGATGATAAGGGACACTACTCCAGAGATTGTCCTAGAAATAGAGGCTCCTTCAACAAGAAGTCAAACAAGAAAATACATCATGCTCACACCGCTGAAGATGATGAATCAACTAATAAAAGATTCAGAGAGGAAAATGAAGATTCCTCAAGTGATGAGGAACATGAATTCTACTGGTCACAGACGAAGATCATACTCTTATCCATCTTAGTATTTGGATAAGAAGGAATGCGGTTAGAGACAGTCAAAACCAGTACACAGGTTTCCGGAATCAGATGAGGAAGTAGAAGGCTCCAGTTATTCTTGGAAGGGCATAAGGATCAAGGAGTCGTCCACCCACCAAACAAACAAAGATAGGTTCCTGGAATCAAATGATGAAGTAGAAGGCTCCAGGACATAAGGATCAAGAAGGAGTCCACCCAAAAAACAAACAAAGACAAGTTCCCAGAATCAGATGATGAAGTAGAAGGCTCGAGTTATTCTTATCAAGAAGGAGTCCACCCACCAAACAAATAAAGAACCCACCAAACAAATAAAGATAAGTATTTGAGTTGTCATTTCTTATATATCTAGTTTCTTAAATAACATTGTTTAGTTGTGTTCATATCTATGTTCAAGGAAATGTATTATGCATGATAGAATGTTTGCATTAATGGACAGTATACTACTAATATGCATGTGATGGGTAAATGTCCTATGGTGCTATACAACACTCCATTGCTACTTATCTAGAATGAAACCTCTTTGTTGACATATAGAGATTAGTGCACAATCTCAATAATGTTATGGTAGAGATGGAAGGCATCTAGAAAGTTTCCGTGTGTATACAGGATATGGATGAATGTTGTATTGGCTAAAATAGTTGCATAATTATATCTTTATGCATAAGAATTTGTCATTATGAATATGTCTTATGAAATGTTTCTAACCATGCTACTAATATATTTGACTTGTAGGAAAGATCTTGTATAATCACCTACAAGAAAAGAAGGATTAGACTTCTTCCAAAGAACAATTGATGACAGTTTAGTTAGAAGATACAATCCAATAAGCATACATCAAGATGAACCCGAAGCTCCAGGGTTAGAAACACCGTGGCGGAAGAAAGAGCTTCAGAAGAATATATTAATCATGATATGACTAAAAGAGAGTGGTAGATCCACCTCGAGAGATAAAGACCACCTTGGGCACAAGAGATAATTAAAGATGAAGAAAAGTATGATGGGACTTCCAACTAAAGTAAGAGGCCTCAGATACACTTTAGTTATGTGGCACAGTTGAGTGACATCATTGATGCAGACCCTTCCAGCTATGAAGAAGTGCCAAGGAGAAATGGAAGAAGCTATGATCAAAGAGTACCAGTTGATCATGGGGAATGATGTGTAGGATGCAGTTTCGAGATATGAAGGGAAGTCTGTAGTGTCTTCCATGTGGATCTACAAGAACAAATACGCAGCAGATGACAACATTAAGTAATACAAAACAAGGTTCGTGGTTTCTCTCAAAAAGAGGGAGTAGACTATGGCATGACATACTCTAATGAACAGACACACTTCTCCAGTGAAGTAGAAATGTATACCGAGTAGAGAACCACATGTGCACAAAAGGCTTTGTACGAGCTCAGAAGGCACCCATGGATAAGCACATCCAGTTACATGAAGAGCTTGAAGATCACTTAGAGTGATGAAGATCTTAACCTTTGCTACAAGGTTGAAGATGGAACTCTATAGAGGACGACAAGCTCACATATGGGTGCAAGAGGAACTTTTTAAAAAAGTTCAAGATAGAGGGTCTTGGTATCCAGTGACCTGAGATGGATACATAGAAGATCGGTAGCAGAGGATGCTACATGTCACTCCATGTACATAATCTTCCGACACAGAGTACAAATGCAGAGGGAGGATGATGCTCCACTTTAGAGGGAATTACTGCAGAAGATCTCCGAGTTTGACATCGTATGACAGGGTGGACACCTTCCTAATGGACTAAGGCTTTACCAAGAGTAAAGTGGGTTCCAACCTTTACCTTAAGGTTGAATGCAAAAGATTGGGATATGTCGATGACCTGACAAGACGAACTCATTGAAGATGCAAAGAGGAAGTGCCGAAGATAGAAAGAGCACCTCAGGATGTTTGGGATCGGGTATGATCTCATGGCTTAGCAGAAAGAGGTTGAGTACATTGCAACATGTTCAGCCTGTAGTGAAGCAGTATGGCTTCACAAACTATTGGCATGATTGTTTGATGCCAAGATGGATGCAACTGATACTTATTGTAACAACCAGAGTTGCATCAAGCTAACAGAGAACCTGATGTTTCATAAACTTCAAAATATGGTGCAGAGAGGAGTTGTAAAGCTCCATTGTGTTCCTACAGAGGAACATGTTGCTGATGTGTTGACTAAGCCTCTGTCTCGTGTAAAATTTGAACACTTTCGAGACAAGCTTGGTGTAGTCCGAAAGGACCTCCCTGGAAAGAGGGAGTGATGATAAGAGAATGGGATGGTAATGGTATTCTAGTACAGAGAAGGCCAATCGAGTTTGCCAGTATGCTGGATGTATTAGAAAAGAATGATGAGCCCCAGTGGTTTAGTCACTGTATAGAGAGCGTGGTCGTATCTTCATGGGTAGATCCCAATATGGTTGGTGACACCATCGAGGGTGGATCCCAGTATGACTAGTCGTATCACTAAGGGTAGATCCCAACATGATTGGTGGCATCCTCAGAAGAAAGATCCGAGGAATGTTGGTCGTATCTTCAAATAGGAAGATCCCAACGAGATATGGCCTTGCGGATGATAGTACTCTCATATGGAGAGTGGTCCTACATTCATTTGCGGACGAGATCTGCATTTAGTTGCAGGCGATAGTATCCTCCTTGAGGATGGTCTTGTGGACAAGAACACTCTCTTGATGAGAGTGTAACTCTTACCGGTTGAGGATGGTCCTACAGACGATAGGTCTCTCTTCTGGAGAGTGATCTTGCATTCACTTGTAGGATGGTCCTGTGGACAGGAACACTCTCTTGCTGAGAGTGGTCCTAGCTCTTATCGACTGAGGATGGTCCTACGAATGATAGTACTCTCTTCTGGAGAGTGATCTTGCATTCACTTGTAGGATGGTCTTGCAGACAAGAGCACTCTCTTGTTGAGGTTCTAGCTCTTGCCGACTGATGATGGTCCTACAGACAATAGTACTCTCATATGTTGAGTGGTCCTGCATTTATTCGCGGACGAGATTTGCATTTAGTTGCAAAAAATAGTGTCCTCTCTGAGGATGGTCCTGTGAACAAGAACACTCTCTTGTTGAGAGTGGTCCTAGCACTTACCGACTAAGGATGGTTCTACGGATGATAGTACTCTCATATGTTGAGTGGTCCTGCATTTAGTTGCAGACGAGATTTGCATTCAATTGCAGTCGACAGTATCCTCTTTGAGGATGGTCTTGCGGACAACGACACTCTCTTAATGAGAGTGGTCCTAGCACTTACCGGATGAGGATGGTCCTGTAGACGATAATACTCTCTTATGGAAAGTGGTCACTTGCAGACAAGTTCGTGCATTAAGTACCAGAGATGATGAGGCTCGAGATGACACCAGAGATGATGCTCGAGATGATGCTCGAGATGATACCGAATATCTGTGATGATGATGTTCCACAGATGATGTTGAAGTTGAGGAAACTTCCTATGACATATAGATTCACCAGTTAGTTGTACAGATGTATTGTTGTAGAATACCTTCCTTGTTAAGAGGGAGTGTTAAATAAATGTAACTGCGGAATAGATTCTATTTTGTATTATTATTGTTATTATCCCTTCTGGAGATGTTCCTTTGATTAGGGATGTTATTGATGTATTTGGTCATGTAAATCCTTGAGGTAAAACTTCCGTTGTAAGTTGGGTCAATAGTATACACAAAAGTATTATCAAAATGTATTTTTGAGTATCCCAAGGAAAGTCAGCCCTGGTAGCAAGGAGAAGTCGTCCCAGTTGAGTTATTAAGCCTCTCAGCTGATCAATATAAATAGAAGAGGCGCTTCCCTCATTTGGACAAGTAGAACACTCTAGCAGTTGCGCAAGAGAGAGGAGCAGTTCATCTAGGAGAGAGGAAGTAGTCCAGTATTATTCTTGGGATTTTATAAGTCTTATTCTTTGGGTATTACATTGTACTTGGTTGAAGTCTATATCGAGGAAGTTTTGTTGGGTTTTCTTCCCTATGAGGGGGTTTCCCAGGATAAATCTTTGTGTTCTTTTGTGTGGCTGTGAATCGTGATTGTCTTTCTTTCAGTTATCCTTTTGTATATGGTTATGATGTTATGATGCTAAATGTTTTAGATCTTGTATAACCATTGAAATCTTAACAACATGCAATGCAAAGGTAAGAGTACATGCTTAACTCAAATGAAACTAAACTAACCTATGCTAAACAATCAGAAAGGTTTAGGTGAATCATACCACCAATGTAGCTAGCTGAGTAGGCCATTCGTATGCAATCTTTTACCTTTGTCTTTGGAGATAATCCATGATAAGGTCACATTCGTAATAAGCTGAATACCTACCAGGATCTGCATCAGGACGGGAACGCTGAATAACCGTAGGAACCTGGGAGCTTTGATACTGATGCCATGGAGAGGAATTGCTTTCACAAGCTTTGTTTATCCATGCTTCGATCGGGCTAATGTATGTATCATCTTCATCATACACTGGTATTGAGATGGTCACCTGATTTTGAACTTGGGAGATCATTTGTAAAGGTGGACCTTGTAAATCTTCATATGCCAGCTGTACCGTGTCCCTGCACCTGCTTAAACATCTCTTTGGATACACAATTATATTGTTAATCTTTGTAAATGATCATGTTAGTATCCTGAATAATCTTTAAAATTTTGAAATAATTAGCCACATAATCCATACCTTAATTTTTCAATTGGAAAGATAAACAATAATTATTTTGGCAATGCAAAGTGAATAACATACCTTTCCACATACTTGTAGGGGTTCTGATGAGATGGATCATTGGAAACTTACCGATACTAGACAGAAAAGGCTGAACAACTTCTTCAATAATTCCTGAGGAACACAACTGGGAATGATAATCTTGGCTCATCATAGACTGAATAACTGCAAGAGAATTATATGTATAACATGCTTTCCTATCCCTGATGCTGGATAAGTATGGCTGAGTTAAATCCATGGAGATATCACCAGAGATACGGGGCCCCAAATTTTCAAACTCTTTATCATAGTAAATCATCTACACATGGCAATCATCTATAATGGCAAGAGGACCCACATCCTGAGATACTTCATCATCAAATGTAAGAGCAAAAGGGTTAATTCATTCTTCATCATTAACATCACAAGGGAATTGGATAATCATATCCTTTTCAGTGATTATGTCTTCGATATCCTTGCCCGAGGTAATCATCACTTTTTGGTCCCAAATAGTGTCAAATTCTGGCTCAAGTTGATCCATATTAGCTTCGTCGACTTCTTCTTCCTCACTGCAGAGTCTGGAAGCAACGCTACCAGGTCTCGAAGAATTATACATCGGAGGACCCATAAATTTCCAATAATCATCGTCCTCAATAATTTTGTCATTATGTTCCAAGAGATCTAAGATGTCATAAGAAAGTGTTGTGTGCTGGTAAGAAGAACTCATCCTTTCCTTTCGTTCTTCAACTTCTTCAACTAGGACTTCTTGGTTCTCATATGTAGGGCCACAATCATATTCGTCTGCATGAGGAATTTCGTCTTCAGATACTATGCTTGAGACATCATCAATTAGATTTTGAACAATGGCTTATCCAACCTAATTTTCGTTCTGGATTTCTTTACGGATTAGTTCTTTGCATGTTCGACATGAGGCATCCATTTATCATCTTGCTTTGGATCCCAATAGCTACAAAATGTTTCTACTAATTCTGCAAAGGACCATATTGTTCCTTTGTCTAGGCCCACAAACCAAGAAAGAGCCTTTTCTCCTAGGTGAAGAACAAATAATCTCATGTAAACGTCTTCTTCTTCTTTAATACCATATTCTGGAGCCAATGTCATAAACCATTCAACATGGTGCACGGCATTATCATGGTCACCCTTGAAGGCATGGCATAATATCTTTGGTAGCTCATTTGAATGTCCTGGAAAGTTTGACAAATTAAGAGGAGCGAAACCTATTTCCATTTCTGCATCTGTCAGATTATTAGGATCTTTAAATTCAAATGGAATATCTTCATCGATTTCTTCATTAGAAGCATCTTGTTTTAGGATAGTAAATTTTAAGTTGATTCCTAAGATTTGATTTGGAATTATTTCTCCTAAATTTAGATATATTAGCTTCACCTTCTATTGCTAAAATTCTTCTTAAGAGTTTTGAATGACATAATCATTACTTAGCATTAATCAAATGATATTCAATTCATAGGTAGATTATTCGTGCTTGAGAATTATTGAACAACGCGGAAGATCAAGAGTATTGGCTTAGGAAAAGACTTTGCATTAAATTTGAAAAATAAAACACTTTAAAATACTCTAAAATAGATAGGATAATTTGAAAATCCTAGTTCATAAGATAAGATAAGATTAAATATCCCATTGAACGACCACAATAGTAGGTCAATGGGACTCAAAAGTATGGCCAATATCGGTGTAGAGTGGGAGTGTGAAAGTAGCTTCTATGGCTACCTACTCTGACAAAAGCATAAAGAGAGATAAGTACAAAGCTATAAGAATGAGTACTACAACTTGCCTAAGTGGAAAAGAAAAAAAGTCAAAATCATGAGAAGTAGAAGACCGACATGGTGGAACTTAAGGCCTAGGGCGAATGAGGGCAAAGCAAAGAAGGCTCTGTTACCACCTAAGTTGTACTTGGTGTTTTTTTCAAGCTAGCCGACAAAGCAGAACACTTATTCTTGTTCATTCTTTAAGGTTCAGAAGTTTGCTAGGCTTTTTCTGGGAGTTTGTTCGAATTTTTTGTAACACATGTTCATACCCCCTTGGAGAAATTGTAAAAAATGTCTTAGCATGATAATTTTTTATAAAAGGCTCGGCTTCCCAGACTTAAGCATCAAGTCGACTAGCCCAGAGTGTTTTTTCCCTTGGTTATTATTGGTTGTTGAACAAACAACTAATAATTTTTGAGTATTTCACTCACACCTCCAAAGCTGGGGTAGTCGTCTTGGTGGTTAGGCCTTAGGAGGTTATTAGAGCCTTCATGTTAGTTTTTTTCAACATGCTAGGCATTGGAAT
Source organism: Pseudotsuga menziesii (assembly GCA_001517045.1). NCBI lineage: Eukaryota > Viridiplantae > Streptophyta > Pinopsida > Pinales > Pinaceae > Pseudotsuga > Pseudotsuga menziesii. Next base: position 176,046 of record LPNX010016835.1, read on the forward strand.
TGAGTCGTATGGACATGTACTAGGCCCCCCTAGAGTTTCGTCTGCTTTCGAGAAAATAATATATATATATATATTTTTTCGTTTTTTAAGCCATTTTAATGGTTTAATTAAAAAACTTCAAAATGTAATAAAAGTCAAATATGGAGTCTGTTTTTGATGTGGGGAAACTCGCTTTCACACTTAGAGCGTCCTCTTCACCTAGGGACCACTTTTCATATTAGTCGGGCGACCGGGACACCTCGTGGAGCATTATTCAGCTAAAATGCCTCACAATTGCATTTTAATGCTAAATTACAACAATTTGGCACAAAATGACAAAGTTGAAAAAAGTCAAAATTCATTTAAAAAGGTGTGGAAATGACATGGCATGATGTCACCATAAAGCATGCGACCTCTTTTCAAATGCTAAAAACTAAAACTTTGGTTATTTTTATAAGTGGTGAATGACATGAATTAGAGGTGACATCAACCTCTCTTCACGTGAATGAATTGGAGCTCGTGTGAGGGGAAGGAGGGGTCCACCCCTTTCATTATTTAAAGTGGAGTTGATTAAAAAACTTTGGTTAAACCTTGGTTTATTCTATGGGTTAGCGAATCATGCTAAAGGGTGACATCACCCTCTTTCCCCAACTTCATGAAGTTGCACGTGTGGAGGAAGAAGACACCAATGAAGGTTGGTGGAATTTGGTGGGTGCTTGTGATGTGTTGGAAGCTAGTAGTTGGTTGGTGGAGATTGGTGAGAGAGGTGTCCATTACCTCTGCAGTTCCATCTTAGTTCAACTCAGTGTGACTCCTCTGCAACTCGGTTACACTCTGGTTATCTTCAGTGTGGGTAGCACCCCCTTGGGTCATTTTTGCTATTTAAGCATGGCTCCTTTCCTCATTTTGGCATGGTCAGAGGATCGAAGGAATGCTATTGCTTGTATTGTATTGTTTACCATTTGGAATAAAGAAGGATTTGGAGGCAAGATCTATGGTGTAATGCTTTTCATGTGTGGATGGTGGTTGTCAAGTGCTTATGACGTATAATCTGTATTATTTGTCTTTGCTTTTTGTTGGTTAACTGTGGGCCTTGAAGGGGAGCACCCTCCTAGTAGGGTAAGAGACTATTCTAGTTTGATTTATGCACTTACTGTTTGCTTGTTTTAGATCTCTTGGAGTTGCATGTATTTTAAGTTTAATAACATGCTTTCTAATTGTCTTTTTCCAGCAACACCTATGTTTTAAACATCTGTTTGTGCAAAGACTTCTGAGTTGCAGGTGATCTCACTTGTAGAATGGGTTGAGCTAGTTTGAATCTTCTTCATCTTCAAGATCTTATTGAGAACATAGTCCCTCGGTGTTCCACTAAAGCAGATTCCATGGCCCAACATTCCCAGACTTCCAGGACTCTTTCTATCTCTCTTTCCTTCACTTTTTGAAAAAACTTTAAATCTTTCTCGGTTACGGTTACTCACATGCTTAAGTAGTTTAGTTTCTCTTTCAAGGAATATCTAAAGGCTGATCTATTTAAACATGCATCTAGATCTAGAAACATAAAGTAATATAGATCTAGTTTTTATTAAGTACTTGTGCATATTTCTAGTCTTTCAGTACTTAATATTTTTAGGTTCTTGACGCTTTATTTGGCACATTTGGTGCATTACAGGTGGTTGCCTTTTCACTTTCATTGCCAGGACAACGAGAAATGCTGTCGGAAAATTAAAGATCTAAGTTGTTCAAAGACCTCTCGGAGCACCGCTCTTGATTGTGTCTTACTCATAAAACCTGTAAGCCTTTGGATCCAGATCTGTAAGGACCATCGGCATCCACCTCAAGCATTGTGAATACTATAATAAATAATTTGAGTAGGCTCCTTCAGAGCCCACTCCCCATCCCCCCTAGGGGGTTTTACGTCGGTGCACTTTTTTCGTGGTTTTGCTTTGTTAGTGTAGTTTTGCTTTATAGATTAGTATACTTTGCTTTTTCAAACTTTCAGATTCATTGCAAAGTAATACAAATACTAACCCCATGACTTCCCGAGTTACTCGAAAGGGGAAAGAGATGCGTGGTAGGATTAATTAGAAAACCTTGTGTTTGTACTGCTTTTATTTATTTTTAGTAATTTACTCCCCTTGCTCTCCCGATTAGGGTTATAACATGAAAGAGACTCTTGGGGATTTAATAAACAAACACACTACAAGTTTAAAATCCTTAAGATTTACCGAGGCTCCGTTGTGTATGCTCTACACCGTTGCGGTTTGACATATCAGTTGGCTGCACCAAAAGCAACATGGGTGATTAGTTTAATTAGTCTGACATTTGAATTAACCTCCCAAGGCAAAAATCCAACGCCTTGAATTAATCTGTTGCGGTGGCAAAATCCACAAAGAAAGCGTGAACAACTAAGTAGCAACCTCGAGACACCGTTAGGCTACAACTTTGTTGGTGTAGTGTTGGACACGTCTCAGAGACTCCAACCAACCCACATATTTCTTGTGGGGAGCCGCACCGGATAACGATTTTGGACATACTCCTCGTACCTTAGGGTATATTCGGAGTTCCCTTTTCTCTTAAGTTAATCAACTCATCCCCACATTAATCTAAAATTTGACCAAGAGCACTTGCAACATTTTTCTTTCAGCAATACAACAACACTTTATCTGCGGACTCCATTTTGGCACTGGTTTTACATTTTATAATCATCTGCTTCTGTGTGCTTTACTTACCACTTGTTAAGCTATATGCTGTTGTGATTTAAATTATTTCTTTTGCAATATCTTGTTCAATTGCTTATTCTTTGTCAAAACTCCTAAAAACAACTAAATCATCATCTCACTAAACCTTAACAACCTTAGCAACTAAATAGGGTCTACCCCCCTTGGCTTCGTTAGGAGTTGGCCTAAACGGAGGAGTCAAGAACAAGGTGACAACCTTGACTCGAGACTTGGCCCCAAGGACACACCGAGTGGCTTGAAGATTTCTGCCACGTCCCCCCTAGGTGTGTGAAAGGCAACACCATTTTCTGACGCCGTTGCTGGGGATAAATCTTTTTTATCCTAGAGTTCGACTTTTGTTTTCTTTCTTTTTTGTTTTTTCTTTGTTTGATGGATGCTTAGAGTAGATCTTTAAATTTCATCTGGGGACTCCGTTGACTTTTTTCAATTTTTATTTTTTACAAAGAAAAGCAAAAACTATTTTTGTGAGAGTTTTTAAATGTATATTTTTTTCTCACATGGCGACTCCATTGAAGGGATAAAACCCTTGTATCTCATAAATTTGTTGCAACTTGTTGTGTGTAGATAAGCTCATGCGACACAGTAAATTTTAAAGCTCACTATTTGACAACTTTCTTGATTCAGTACCAGATGTTATCCATTGTTACTTCATATCTTAATAGTTGAATCCTACTATAGGTAAAGAAGGGCTTCGTACTCTCTTGCTCGATGCATGTTGTCAATTGATTTCTCAAATATTAGTGGATTTCCTAACGATTGTTATAACCAGACTGAGCTATTTAATGTTGCCTCAGAGCTTTTTGGAAATGATGGTCAATCAGTCACCCATCATATTGCTACTTTCTTCGAGCTGGTGTCTGATTTTAATGTGGCGCACGAGGATAATCTGATGTTCATTTTCTCATTCTCCTTGAAAGGGGATGCAGGGAATTGGTTTAATGACCTTCCTGAAAAATCCATAGTTTCCATGGTTGATTTTTTCGAATGTTTCCTTTTGCGTTGGTATGAAGGAGAAGTGGGGGAGATTAAGCAACTTGTTAAAAAATATGATGCCCTCCTCCCTAGAATACAGCTTGACGCTAAAGAAGGGATTTATAACGATCCCTTTGAAGAGGCACATAAGGATCTCTTGATTGAAGATATTATTGAAAATCCACCTCATGATGCCATTGAAGATTTGGAGTGTGCTCCGGTTTCTGTTAGTGATAATGATAATACTTATACTTCAGATCTACCTCAAGAGGAAATCATCACAGAAATTTATAAAGAAAATTTTGATGAAGTTTGTATGGTATATGATGAAACTCCTCTATGTTCTCCACTTAGTGACAAGGTTTTGGAAAATTTTACTCGTAATATTTTCGAAACTAGGCCTTCTGAGGATGATTATTGTGAACATGAGGATGGACATAACTAGGAGCATCATGCATTTGATGGGGACTCCCCCATATTTGACAAAGATATTGATGATAATTATTTGAGGGGAGTTTTGATTCAAAATCCGTTGAGGGCTTTCTTGAAAATCCCATCTATCACATGCCCACAGAAGAGAGCATTCATTCAGAGACTTTGTGAAGGATTGGTATCGCAGAGAAGTATGTAGAATTTTCACATAATTAGTTAGAGCCATATATGGGTATCAGTAGTGAAGATTTGGAGAAGCAGTGTAGTGAAGAGTCAGATGTGATGCAATCGGTGGAATATCAGTCTCAGCCATCATCTTCACATATAGAGGTTCCTTATGATTTGGAGCAGCTTGCTGGCAGAAAACTTGTGCACCTCAACCAAGGAGAATCAAACTGGGCACTTGTTGGCAGAAAACTAGCTAAATGCCCAACAACATTAGTAACAATAGGTTGAACTAACCCCCTGGGCTTATTAAACCCTCATTATCTAATATTAAACCATAGTTAGCCAAACAAACCCAAATTAAATCATAACTATAAGCTATTAAACCCTACTTAGATGATACCAAACCTTCATTATATGTTATTAAATCTTAACAACTCAAATAAACACTAATTGAACCGTAATGATATCCTGAAAAATCTCAGTTATCTTTAATTAATATGAGTTAAGCCTTAACAAAGCAAATGGATTCTAATAAACCCCTCACTACATGCTAATAAACCACAGTTAAGGCAAATAAACCCTAATGGAAATGAATTTATATTATAATAACCTTTAATAACCCAAATGAACCCAAATAAATTCTTAACAATAAACTAATAAATCTTAATTAATACAAATAAGCCTTAATAAGACTTTGATTATATGCTAATAAACAGTAATTATCTGAAATAAACTTTAATTCTATGTTAATAGATCCCAACAGATTGAAATAAATTTTAGTCCTTAATAAAGCTCTAATTATATTGAAATAAACCCGAATGAACCCAAATGAACACTAGTTGAACTCTTACTATATGTTGATAAACCTTAATGAATCCAAATAAATTCTAATTTAATTCTTATTATACCTTTAATATAATTATTATACAATGCTCTATGGTTGTCATCGTGGAACATTTTGGTAAATACTAGAAACAAATATTCAGATGTTGATTAATGACCAGCACAGATCTATTTTAATCCCTGATCTATATATCATCAAGAGGGATAAAAAAAATATCAAAGCTCAAACTTATTGGTTCTTAAAAGATTGTTTGGTTAAGATGGGTGTATTCATATTGTAAGATTTTATTATTATTATGGTTCATTTCTTAATATTCTTTTTATTATTATGGTCAGGTTTATTTTTCTTCCAATATTATGGTCCATTTTTTAATATTTTGTTATTATTATGGTCTTTTTAAAAAAAATTTACCTTATGGACCTCAATATTTCTTTCATTTTAGCTTTTTATGCATTACATGGCTTTACACATGTCATCCATACTGGGATGTAAAATGCAAATGCATCTCGCTTCTCTTGGTACAATGATCAACACTTTTCATGTTCAGAATTGACAGTGGCAATGATAGCAAGTCATCTTATTTCACACATGTAGGCGGGTTAATAAAATTCAAATGTTTGAATTTTATGGAAAACATAAGAGTCCCTATGATATGAATATCGTATAACACTAACAGTTGAAAAGGATGACACAGTCTTTGAATATTATGTGTTGACCACCAAAACCAACTAGGTGGACAATGATGTACCATGCACATGTTGGATGTGCCTTGAAGATAAGAATGAAGTACTTGATGATTATATCAAGCGAGGCAACTCTTCTTCTCTATTTAAGGAGGTTTCCCTTCCTCATTTGGGTTACACACTCACACCCACTTTCTTGCTCATGCTCTCATTCTTTCTCTTGCTCTCTTGCCCTTGCTTTTGCTTGGGCCATTGTAATTTTCAGCCATCTGGCTTTGGTAATCGAAATCTTTGGAGGAATCTTGTGTGCATTGTTCTCATTGATGATTTGCTTCCATGCTTAAGAAGCTACACAAGTTTGGTTGGCCAAAGAAGCATACTAATTTGCTTTGGTAAGATTTATGGTATTTGTATTCGATAAATTTTGTGAGTTTTCATTCTTGTAGTAAAGAAGTTCATATATTTTCTAGTTTGAAGTTTATGATTTCTTTGCTCATTATTTGATTCTCACCTTCTAGTAGTTGTGTAGTGAAAATCTTATAAGTTGCAGGTTATTTGGATTGAAGAGTGGGATTCCTCGGTTGGATGCCCCATTGCTTCACTTCTTGAAGAACAAAGGACCAATTTTCTTTTTCATTACATACAAGTTTTTGAATTTTAATTTTAGTTTGTTGAGTGTTTTAAATCTGATTTTAACTCTTATATGCTCAAGTTCTTTCAAAATTATTCATCTGGCAACTTTGTATAAATTTTGTATATATATTGCACTAATATACTAACTTCCCCAAAGTGATTTTGGACACATTTTGTCATTTTCTGTTTGCTGGTTTTTAGCAGGTTAGTGACAAAACAAGGAAAACTTTTTCAAATTTCAGCCATAGAAGAGTTTTAAGGCCACCCCAAAGGAAGAGCTTTAAAGGCATCTCAAGAAAGGGAAAAAACACGGTTTTTCTCACTCCTTTTACCTCTTTCTTTACGTTGAAATTTCAGCGTTTGTAACAAGTCCAAGAGAGTCTCTTGGACTTGATTTCTTGCTTTGCATTTTCAGTTAAATCAAGTCTCATTTATTTGCCATCCATTGCTAGCAATAGAAGTTGGGCTTGCCCACCTTTGCATAAGCAATTGTTGATTGGCGTGGGTTTTAGATTAGTTAGAATTTCATTTTGTTTTTATTTTCTTCTTTATTTTTTGCCCGCACCTTTTAAGTGATTTGGCTTTGCCATCTTTGCAATATCGCGTTGGCTAGCATTTTATTCCAAGTATTTGCTTATTTCTTTTTTTTTGCCCGCACCTCACAATTGAGTAGGCTCTGCCTCCGTTGTGATATCGCGCTTGGCTTGTTTTGTCTATTTTTTCTTTAAGGATAAAATTTACCGCAAGCCCCGTTTTGCCCCGTATCCTCTCCCCACGCCGGTTCGACCGATCTAGGGTGACGAGAAAGGGCAAAGATTTGTGTTGGCTAATTTAATAGGCACCCATATAAGTATCTTCATTAGAAAGGAGAAAAAGAGGCTTGACCTGTGGAGCTAGTGGGGTAGAGGCCGTAGAGGGCTTCGTGGCACTTCGTGTCCTCCAGTTGAGCACCCAGCAAGTTTTGAGTTTGACCCGTGGAGCTAGGTGGGAACCTTGTGTTTCCATGTTGAGCACCCAACATTCTCTCTCTAATCGAAGGAGATAGTCTCTTGGGGTAGACATCTAGAATAGTTCATTTCTTTGCAACAAACACCTTAATTCCCTAAGTCAAAGAGAGACATAAAATTTATTAAAACTTACAGGACCATTTGCATAATATTGTTACAATCATTTGCATTTCTCTACTTTGCAATCACTTTTTTTTAACTTACTCATTTATTGGAATTCATCATGTTCTTGAATATTTGTTAAAGTAAATGAGTTGGTGCTTTAGGCAAATTATTTGAAGTTGATTATTGTGACTCCATAGCCCGAGTAGAGACGACACTGATCTTTTTGATTATTTGATTGTTTCTCTCTTTCATACATTAATGGTTGATTGTTAAAGGGTTTGCTTGACATTGAAATATTTGCATAATAACTACATGGATAAGGTGACTGAAACTTATGGGCCGAAACCTTCACCTAAGCAAGTGGCAGAAATGGCTAAGTATAGGGGAATCACGTATCAAAAGAGAGGAAAGCAAAATCAAGAACAAACACAAGCAAGCGCTCTTCAGGTACCTTCTCTCCCTCTTGAAAATATTCCTTCAAATAACGAATCAAATTTTGATGTAGGAGAATGGGCTAGTTGTGTAAAAATACCGGTTCCTTTGACAAAAGTACTAAAGATGGATGATGAAAAGCAAAAATTCTTCCAATCCATAAATGTTCGTCTTCCAAGCAAAGTTGAAGTGCTAAAGAATATGGAAAAACAACCAGTAGAAGCGTATCAAGACGCCCCCGTAATTTTGTAAACTATGGATACAACAAACAAAGGTAATGATCCTTTCTATGTCACCCTCTTGGTAAATGGACAACTCCTACATAATTGTATGCTTGATTCAGGTGCTAGCTCATGTGTTATGTCTAAAAAGGTGATGCAACAGCTAAACTTAAGAATACCAAGGCCTTATCACAACATTTGTGCTATGGATAGTAAAAGGATAGAAGTGCATGGATTGATAAAGGATTTGCAAGTCCATCTTGCCCCTTTTCCTGATATCCAAATAATAATGGTCATAGTGGTAATTGATGTACCCGATGCATGGGGTATGATCCTTTCAAGAAAATGGGCAGCTGATCTAGGAGGTAACTTGCAAATGGATTTAACGTATGCTACCATCCCTACCCCTGAAGGAACCATGGTTAGACTTAATAGAGAGTTACAAAGGAAATATCATGTTGAAGACCCAAAAAATCCAAGAAATGAACTAAAGTATAAGTCAGATGGGATTGGGAATTATGCTATTTTTTTTAATTTTGTGGAACCTGAAAGGGAAAAAGTTAAGGAAGAAAAACCAAATGAAGTATGGAAAATGCATTTTGATGGAGCACATTCTAGGTCTGGTAAGGGTGCTGGCATAGCTATCGAGTCTCCTTTGGGACAAGAATTCTCTTTTGCATATAGGTTGGAGTTTGATGCTACAAATAATGTAGCTGAGTACGAAGCTTTGTTGCTTGGTTTAGAAATCTGCAAAGATAGGGGCATAAAATTGTTGAACATTAAAGGGGACTCAGATTTGATTATATCATAGGTTAAAAATATATTTGCATGCAAATCTGAAAGGCTAAAAAGATATAGGAATGCAATATGGAGCACCATGGAGTTCTTTGATGCATTAAACCTTACTGCCATTCCTAGAGAGATGAACACTAAAGCCGATGCATTAGCTGTAGCAGCTTCTACCCTGCAGCTTTTAGAAGATATGGTTAAGGAAGATATTAAAATGGAAATCATATTTAGACCTTCAGTTCCTGACAATGTGGATCATTGGCAGGTCTTCAGTGATGATAGGCAAGTCATTAACTTTTTGAATAATATGCATGAGTTTGCTGACTTTGAAATTAGTCATAAGGAGGAAGGATGTTATAATCCAGAGGATGATCGACAAATCAACCCGGTGCCTAGAAAGGTTGTTTCTTATGAGCATTTGTTTGATAGGGATGATGGTTGCAAAAAGAAAGAAGAAAAAAGTTTAAAAAATGGTGAACATATAGAGATCAACATAGGATCAACGAAGGACCCAAAAATGATAAAAGTCGGAAAGAACACCCCAAAAGAGGAAAGGGACCAAATAGTAAAATTATTGAAAGAATATAGGGATGTTTTAGCCTTTTCATATGATGAGCTAAAAGTCTATAGTGAGGATGTGCTTCAGCTAACTATTCCATTGAAAGAAGGAGCTCAACCCTTTAAACAAAAACTAAGGCAGTTGAATCCTAAATTAGCTCCCTTAGTCCACCGGGAGCTACAAAAAATGTTGAAAGCTGGAATAATTGTCCCAACAAGATATTCTTCTTAGTGCTCAAACTTAGTAGTGGTTAGAACGAAGAATGGGGCAATTAGATTATGTGTGGATTTTAAAAATTTGAACGTAGCTTGTGAAAGGGACCTTTATCCCCTTCCAAAAATGGAAACACTACTACAAAAAGTAACAGGTTTTGGAATGATGTCAATGCTTGATGGTTTTTCTGGTTATAATCAAGTAATGGTTAAAAAGGAAGATCAACATAAAAATACATTCACAACCCCATGGGGGACTTTCCATTATGTAAGAATGCCTTTCGGTTTGTCTAATGCTGGGGCCACTTTTCAGAGAGCAATGGATTATGCTTTCAGAGGGTTGATAGGGTAAATAATTGAGATCTATCAGGATGATTTAACGGTGTTTTCAAAGGATGGTGGAAGCCACATCAAACATTTAAAACAGGTTTTTGAAAGGTGCAGGGAATTTGGCATTTCATTGAACCCAGCGAAGTCAGTGTTTGGGGTAACTGAGGGAAAACTTTTGGGCCATATAGTCACCAAGGATGGAGTGAAAATAGATCCTGAAAGAGTTGAAGCCATTGAAAAGATCCCATTGCCCACATCAAAGAAGTCTCTCCAGTCCTTCCTTGGAAAAACAAATTTTGTGCACAGGTTCATTCCGAACTATGCAGAAGTAGCCAAGCCATTTTAGAAATTGCTTAAGAAAGATGTCAAAGTTGAATGGGATGATCAGGGTAGGAAAGATTTTAAGGAAATAAAGGCATCCGTGTCTAAAGCTCCTGTCCTAGTAAGTCCAGATTATTCCAAGGATTTCAAGATTTTTTCTTTTGCTTCGGAAGATACCATTGCAGGTGTCTTGCTCCAAACAAATGACCAAGGCCATGACCAACCCATTGCTTACATGAGTAGGGCCTTGCAGGACTCAGAGTTAAAATATCATACAGTTGAAAAGCAAGCATATGCATTGGTTAAGTCCCTTAAGCATTTTAGAACTTTTATTGGGTATTCTAAAGTAATTGGATATGTTCCTAACTTAGCGGTCAAAGATGTATTATCTCAAACAAAAGGGTTAGGTGCAAGAGGGAGATGGATTGCTAAAATCCAAGAGTATGACTTAGAAATCAAGCCCACAAAGTTAGTCAAAGGACAAGGCCTAGCCCAAATGTTGACTGAAGGAAATGAAAAAGCTTTGGACATGGTTTGCCAAAATGATGAGCCTGAATATTCCCCAAATCTTCAAAAGTTACAGCAAGTGGAATGGTATGTGGATATTATTTTCTATCTAAAGCATGGCACATGCCCCAGTCATCTTGAGGGTCATAAGAGAAGAGCCTTAAGGCTAAAAACAACCAAATTTGTTATTACTCAAATAGGACTAGGATGGAAGAATCCAGATGGGTTGATCCTTAGATGTGTTGATAAAGATGAAGCCAAAAGTTTCATAAATGATTTTCATGCTGGATTGTGTGGTGGTCACTATGCAGCTAGAACCACTACTCATAAAATTCTTAGATTTGGTTACTATTGGCTTTCTGTCTTTTCTGATGTCCACAAGTTTGTGAGATGTTGTGAACCTTGTCAGCTTTTCACTGGTAAACAAAAGTTAGCCTCCTTGCCTTTACAGCCAGTTGTTGTAGAAGCTTCTTTTCAGCAATGGGGTTTGGACATCATAGGAAAATTTGAAGATAATTCAAGCAATGGTTACTCATGGATCTTAACAGCTACATATTACTTCACTAAATGGGTGGAAGCCATTCCTACCAAAGCAACAACTGAAAAGGTAGTTATGGATTTTCTTGAAGATAAAATAATAACAAGATTTGGTGTGCCAGCAAAGATAACAACAGATAACGCTAAAGCCTTTAGTTCAGCAAAAATGTCATCTTTTTATTTTGATTATGGCATTATTCTATCTCATTCATCAAATTACTATCCTCAAGGAAATGGTCAAGCAGAATCAAGTAATAAAAATCTAATGACAATTGTTAAGAAAATTGTTGGAGAAAACAAGAAGGCATGGGATAGTAAGATTAAGTATGCATTATGGGCTGACAGGATAACAAAGAAAGCTTCTACAGGGAAAAGTCCATTTGAGTTGGTTTATGGTTTAGATGTTCAATTACCAGTGCATCTTAGGCTTCTTGTACATGGTCTACTTCAGACTTCTATTTCAGGTGAAAGTGCAATGGATAACAGGGTTAATCAGATAATAGAACTTGATGAAAATAGAAAGATGGCTTGTGAACAAAATTGCAAGAACCAAGAAAAGGTTAAAAGGGAATTTGACAAGACAACAAGGAAAAGGGTTTTCAGTATTGGGGATACGGTTTTGTTGTGGGATAAAAGAAGGGAAAAGCCAGGAAAGCACAGTAAATTTGACAGCTTATGGTTGGGTCCATTTATCATCAAGGATGAAGCAGGGCCAAATTCTTTCCACCTCAGCCACTTGGATGGTGAACCCATGAACTTGCCAGTGAATGGGCAACAACTCAAGTTATTTTTTAGATGAGGACTCATTGGTGCCCAAAGGGGTACCCTCTGTAACGTATCTCTGATCTTACTCCTTTTCTTTAATTTTGTTGTATTTTTATTGCATATATTAACTTAGATGTGTTTATGTATTATAGCATTCTTGATTTTGTAACATATGCATTTGTTATGATATCACACATGGTGCTTATGTTTGGCATGTTGAGCTTTCTTTTCTTTTCACAGATTCTGAGGTTCTCGCATGATTTCTGATGATCAAGCACGCGTCCCCGAGTTGAAGCCAGAATGTTGACCACCAAAACCAACTAGGTGGACAACGATGGACCATGCACATGTTGGATGTGCCTTGAAGATAAGAATGAAGTACTTGATGATTATATCAAGCGAGGAAACTCTTCTTCTCTTCTTCTCTCTATGAAATTTCCGCTCCTTGCGGGGGATTTTGTAAGGACATGTTAGCATGAAGGTCTAGTTTTTTGTAACTTGATCACTTAAGACTTAGTCGTTAGGGAAGTCCTTTCATCGAGTGCTTTTTCACTTGGATAATTAAATTTTTTTTAGAGATTTTAATTATTTGAGTTTTTCACTCAAAATTACCTCCAAAGTGGTGAAAGGTGTTCTAGTGATCGAGTCCATGGGGTGATTGGGGCCTAGGAATGTTCTATATTACCATGCTAGACATTATTCAGAGTCTTGCGGAATTTCATTAAATTTTGCATAGTTTTTTTTTAAATTTTTTGGTCATTAAAAATTGTCACTCAGGACAATTTGTTGTAATGTAAAAGAGGGTTACTTGGTTCTTTTTAATGTTGTATAAGGGTATGGGTACTCAAGACAAATGGCATGAGCACCCCTACACCCTCAGGCCAAATTTGAAGTCATCTGGGGTGGCCAAGTAAAGGTTTTAATGTTTATATTATGTTCCTAAGACAAATTTAAGACCCAAAGGGGGGGGCCCCCAAGCAAGCATATAACAAGTTTTGAGTTGCTGAATCTAGGGGGGTGCCCCTTTCTCTCTTTGATTGGTTGGGTGAGCTAAAGTCAAATGGAAATGGCCCTACTATGGTGGTTTCTTCCCCATTTGACATAACAATAAGGTTAAAAGCATTAAATTGAGAGTTTCTCTTCTCATATTTGAGGTCTCAAACCTTGGTTTTGCCCTCCTTGAGCAAATTCGCCCCCCCTCTCTTGGGCTCCCTTTCTCACTTGTGACACTTGTTTAGCATGCAAAGAGCCTCTCTTTCATTTTTCCTATTTAAGGAGGTTTCCCCTCCTCATTTGGGTTACACACTCACACCCACTCTCTTGCTCATGCTCTCATTCATTCTCTTGCTCTCTTGCCCTTGCTCTTGCTTGGGCCATTGTAATTTTCAGCCATTTGGCTTTGGTAATCAAAATCTTTGGAGGAATCTTGTGTGCATTGTTCTCATTGATGATTTGCTTCCATGCTTAATAAGCTACACAAGTTTGGTTGGCCAAGGAAGCATACGAATTTGCTTTGGTAAGATTTATGGTATTTGTATTCCATAAATTTTGTGAGTTTTCATTCTTGTAGCAAAGAAATTCATATATTTTCTAGTTTGAAGTTTATGATTTCTTTGCTCATTATTTGATTCTTACCTTCTAGTAGTTGTGGAGTGAAAATCTTATAAGTTGGAGGTTATTTGGATTGAAGAGTGGGATTCCTCGGTTGGATGTCCCATTGCTTCACTTCTTGAAAAACAAAGGACCAATTTTCTCTTTCATTCCATACAAATTTCTGAATTTAAATTTTAGTTTGTTGAGTGTTTTAAATCTGATTTTAACTCTTATATACTCAAGTTCTTTCAAAATTATTCATCTGGCAACTTTGTATAAATTTTGTATATATATTGCACTAATATACTAACTTCCCCAAAGTGATTTTGGGCACATTTTGTCATTTTTTGTTTGCTGGTTTTTAGCAGGTTAGTGACAAAACAAGGAAAAACTCTGTCAAATTTCAGCCATAGAAGAGTTTTAAGGCCACCCTAAAGGAAGAGCTTTAAAGACATCTCAAGAAAGGAAAAAAACACGGTTTTTCTCACTCCTTTTACATCTTTCTTTACGCTGAAATTTTAACCTTTGTAACAAGTCCAAGAGAGTCTCTTGGACTTGATTTCTTGCTTTGCATTTTCAGTTAAATCAAGTCTCATTTATTTGCCGTCCATTGCTAGCAATAGAAGTTGGGCTTGCCTCCCTTTGCATAAGCAATTGTTGATTGGCGTGGGTTTTAGATTAGTTAGAATTTCATTTTGTTTTTATTTTTTTCTTTATTTTTTGCCCATACCTTATAAGTGATTTGGCTTTATGTAGAAGGAAGTTGAAGTGGTGAGTGGATGATTGAGGTCGGCTCTGAACTTCTGCATGATGGGATAGGAACGATCGGGGTCAGTTTTTCCAGGGGGCGGGGCCACTAGCTCTGGCTAGGTGGCGGACCTGTGATATTTTATCCTTTGGGCAACTCGCTGTGGGACCTCTGGGTCTTTTTCCTTCGGCCCGATGGGTAAATAATGATTTTTTCTTCTGGCACAAGTTTAGGGCTTCTTGATGTTGAGCTGAAAGGGCTGTGATCGGGTGGAGTGCTAGCAGACTGAGGTGGGGCAGGATTTCTGCTTAGTTTATTGTTTTATCTTTGTTTTTTGATGGAGGGTTTGGACAGGGTGGATTACTCTTGTGATTTGCTGGAAAGCTCAGAGATTTGGGTGGTGCCAGGTGGACAGGACTTGGGGCAGCTGTTGAATCTTCCAAAGATGGGCCCAGAAAACTTTCTGCCTGACGTTACTGTCCAGCCTAGATCTGAAAAGGATTTCTCCCCGTCGGAGTTTTTATCTCTCTCTCCCGGACAGCAAACTGATGGGGGTTCCCCGGTGGGTTTAGTGGATGGTCTGGACGTGGACTTGTCTGGGAACCCAGGATGGAGGGAGGTTGGACCTCGGAACCTGGGTTTTTCGGGAGAGTCGATGCAGGAGGGATTTGAGGTTGTCGAGGGTTTCGAGCAGATTGCGGCCAAAAGTGTGGTGGTTCAGGTTCAACAGCTCTGTGGTGCGAGCAGTGAAGGGGCTTCTGACGGCCAGAGAGAGCCATTGGGTGTGGGGGAGCACTGGGGCTCTGCATGCACCACTTGTCCTGAGGTTCCTGTGAAGCAGGCGGTTCCGGAGGTTGCGGTGGAGGAAGGGAGTGAGGGGAAACGGCCGGCGAAGAAAAGGAGGAAGTCTTGGGCGAAGGTGAAGCCCGCAGGGGTTTATGCTGTAGGGGTCGATGTGGAATGGGATAAGGTGCTTGAGATGGCGACCTTTACCCTAGTGGGAAGGGTTATAGGCAAACGCTATGCAAGAAAACCACTTGTGGATTGGGCGGAGGCTTCTTGGGGAGCCGAGTTAGGATACCTGCCGGTGATCGATCTTTTGACCAGAGGGTGGTTTGCAGTGGTCTTCAAAAAAGAAGAGGACCTGCGACAGATATTAAACAAATCGTGGGCTATTGAACATTCTCCTGTCTTGCTGAAGCCATGGCATCCACTGTTCGATGCGAGCAGGGAACGAGTGGACAAGATACCAATCTGGGTACGACTTCCTGCACTACCTTTACATTTCTGGGGTCCGGTACACTTTCGCCGAATTGGAGACATTCTGGGAACCTATTTGGATGCGGATTTCTCATACCTGGAGACGCACGAGAAGAAAATGGCACGCATTATGGTAAATATAAATATCAGAGAAGGGTTGGCGGAGACTATAAACCTGGATTGGGGGCCGACTGTTATTTCACAGATCCTGGATTATGAGAACATATCCTTTCGGTGCAGGAGATGCCATAAATATGGTCATCCGGCCTCGGATTGTGACTTACCAGTTAGAACCATAAATGGGAAGAAACAGAAGGGGCAGTCTTCGGCTGGGGGGGGCTCGAATGCTGGGGAGGGCTCTCGGGATGGGCCGGCCATTGTGGGAGTGGAGAGCAGTGTTCAGGAGGAGGAAGTTACAGTCATCGACACTCAGATGGAATCAGATGATCAGCCACTTCAGCCTGGTCCTGCGACGGATGATTTG
>LPNX010016835.1:196280-268637 GCA_001517045.1 Pseudotsuga menziesii
AAGTGATTTGGCTTTGCCATCCTTGCAATATCGCGTTGGCTAACATTTTATTCCAAGTATCTGCTTATTTCTTTTTTTTTTGCCTGCACCTCACAATCGAGTAGGCTCTGCCTCCGTTGTAATATCGTGCTTGGCTTGTTTTGTTTATTTTTTCTTTAAGGATAAAATTTACCGCAAGCACCGTTTTGTCTTGTATCCTCTCCCCCCGCCGGTTCGACCGATCTAGGATGACGAGAAAGGGCAAAGATTTGTGTTGGTTAGTTTAATAGGCACCCAGATAAGTATCTTCACTAGAAAGGAGAAAAAGAGGCTTGACCTGTGGAGCTAGTGGGGTAGAGGCCGTAGGGGGCTTCGTGGCACTTTGTGTCCTCCAGTTGAGCACCCAGCAAGTTTCGAGTTTGACCCGTGGAGCTAGGTGGGAACCTTGTGTTTCCATGTTGAGCACCCGACATTCTCTCTTTAATCGAAGGAGATAGTCTCTTGGGGTAGACATCTAGAATAGTTCATTTCTTTGCAACAAACACCTTAATTCCCTAAGTCAAAGAGAGACATAAAATTTACTAGAACTTACAAGACCATTTGCATAACATTGTTACAATCATTTACATTTCTCTAATTTGCAATCACTTTATTTTAACTTACTCATTTATTGGAATTTATCATGTTCTTGAATATTTGTTAAAGTAAATGAGTTGATACTTTAGGCAAATTATTTGAAGTTGATTATTGTGGCTCCATAGCCCGAGTAGAGACGACATTGATCATTTTGATTATTTGATTGTTTCTCTCTTTCATACATTAATGGTTGATTGTTAAAGGGTTTGCTTGACATTGAAATATTTGCATCATTGCACGCTGATTGTCATTTTTGTAATTTATAACTCCCAGAAAACATTCTTCAAAAAAGAACTTAGTAAGTAGGGACTACCCCCCTTGGCCTTTAGGAGTTGTGGTCTAAATGGAGGAGTTGAGGACCGAGGTGACAGTGGGTTCTCAACTCATAAGTTGCCCTCAGGAACACACACAGCGGTTGGGAGACTTACCCATATCCAAGTGTGTTTTAGGCGGCAACAATGTGAGAGAGGAATTTAATATCTACTATCTAAACAATTGTTAATATTGTAGGTAGAGAAAATTGTTGCTATATAATGTCAATTTTAAGTCCTGCCCAGTGGCATGACATTGCTAGTAGCATAGATCCATTTTAGCACTGGATTTATTAAACACTGAGGGGGTTTAAAAAACTCAAGTTGCAAACATCAGCGAAGTTAAAGGAGCTTTGAGGGTGAAACCGTTGAGGTCTGCATCTTGAGTTTTTTAGTTCCACTTGGTATTTCACAGATCTGGGGTTAATATTTATCTATGCTAATATGTATAATCCATGGGTACCTTTCCCATTCACCATCATAAGTACCTTTACCAGTGGCTTTGAGATTGTAATGTTCTCTTCAACATCCCATAAACATCATTGATTTTAACTGCTACAGCCTCAGTGCCATGTGCTGAGATGAAATTACACTTCCAGATAAAGATACGATTGCTGGGTTCATCTTTTGTGTACAAAATTCAAATGGACTGCAAGGAGATGAAATTAGTGGCAAGTTGGATGATGGTAGGATAGGCATGCTCCTTGCTATCGGTATACTTCCTTGTCAAGTTGAAGACCCATGTGTAATAATGAATGGATTTCATTATGGATTTTGCCTTGTTAACCACAGATATTACACAATCAATTTTTCCCAAGTCCTCTAGGATTAGGCCTTGACAATGGGCTGCACAAGGGGTGCAAAAAATAGAGGGGTGTATTTTCATTAGAAATTTACCTATGATCATTTAATTTGAAGTTTGAACGATTGTTTCTCACAATTTGGAGAAAATGTTGCTCCCTCTGACCCAACACAACTAACTCTAGCAACTCACAAAGCAATTGGGCATTCTTTACCCAGAATAATCAGATGTAAATTTAAGGAATGTATCTAAATCTTAAGGCTTGTTGCTTTTCTTAGTTAGAACAAAACGCATGCTTTGAATATACTATCAACATTATTCTTCTTGCCTTTATTCAAGGGTTTGACTGTTTTTGGGGATATAAACTTTAAAGCATCACCCTCGTAAACTTTGGAAGCTTAGATAAAAGATTAGATTTGTTAAGCATGATTGTAACTGAGTAATGCTTGTCCAATGTCAACTGGATCTGTTTTGGTTTTGTGATTCAGAAAGAGAATAATTGAGTTTCTGCCATTTCTGATTTAAGGTAGAACCATATCAAGAATTTAAAGGCTTGATTTGTGAGGGTGCAAATGTTCTTCCAACAAGGATTGTGGAAGATGCATTCAGGGATGAATATGGTATGTGCCTTGTTGTAGGCATTCTTATTTTTCTTTAAATTACTTTTCAGTGTATTTTGTATTATAGAAATTTGGGTGCTAAGATTGATTATAGATCTGTGGTTGTATTCTGTTGTTCTGGGATGGGAAAACATACTTCCCCCACCCTTTCTCCTCTTTTTCTCACCTACAGATGAAAAACTTGAGAAAGGAATTCCTAAGATTAAGTTGACTTTATTGGTTTCAAGTTGTGCAGGAAAGATTGTAAATTATCAGCGGCTGAATAAAGTGCTAAATTTGATTGATAATTGGTATGGCGAACGAGGTCTGTTTGCAAAGGTCAGTAATCTAATGTTGGTGACAAAGCTCCTTTATTTTGCATGAAATTTAATGAATAATGTCAAATGTATGCAGCAACTATACTTTGGAACACCAAATTTTAATGTACATGGTAATGAAATATGCAGACCTAGTGTCATCCTGGTAATCTTGAGCATTCCTTGCTAATTTGTTTCTGCTATATGACTAATGCTGTTATCTTGTTATCATATGGCACCATTATCTATATTTGATTATAGGTTGCAGATGTAGAAATGCTATCCGGTGGAATTATCAGGTTGCATGTCTCAGAGGCAGAAGTTAATAACATCACTATTCGGTTTCTTGATAGGAAGACGTGAGTTTCTCACAATTTCAACTTTTTTTTGCCTTACTGTGAAAGATTGGAAACCTAGTTTTCCCTTGTAGAATTTAGTTATGTCTTTACAGATGTTGCAAATATCTATTGAAGTAATGATTTTTAATTTCACTTTTTGATTTAGCGGTGAGCCAACTGTAGGAAAGACTCGCCCAGAAACTCTTCTTCGTCAACTTACAACGAAAAAGGGTCAGGTAAAATTAATTTCAAATTGTTATTGTGTACCTCTGAGAACTTCTTGAATGAAGGAATTCTCGGAATGCTTCCAATTAATTTCAAATTGTTATTGTGTACCTTTGAGAACTTCTTGAATGAAGGAATTCTTGGAATGCTTCCTGCATTTTATCTGGAAAAATGTTTCATTGTACAAACAACAGCAAGTTTGATCTTTTAGCATTCACTGATAATTCTGCAGCAGACTTTTGACTGTCCTTTTGAACCATGAAAATTATTCAAGGCCTATAATTAAATTTTTCTGATATAATTGTTGCCTTAAATATGTAAGTGTGCATTATTTAGATTTTTGACCAGCGTGTATTCAGTCCTATGTTGTAAGCATATTATAGCAATCCTTTTGACAGTTATTTCCAAGTTCCTATAGTTGGGATCTCTGTGAATTTAGTTAATTTCAGTGAGACCTCCATATTCTGGTACTGCCTTTCAAAATGCTTGACAGCTTAAAGACGTTTCTTACGGACTAAGAAATCTAAATTTGACTGTAGGATCTTGCCAATTCAGACTACTTTTTGTGGATTGGCCATATTTTGCTTCCTAACACTACTTTGGAGTGGAGTCTTGACTCTTTACCTTTGTGAAGCTTACAGCAGCTAATTATTTCGTCAATTTTGACAGGAACTCAGTTTGTTAAAAAAAGGGTAAGAGCATATATTAAAGAACCGAATTTGTAGAGAGGATGTGTTGTTGTAACATTGGGATAGATCGTTTTTGTGCTTAGTTGCATGATACAGGGAAATGGGCATGAGTTACACAGTGGGAACGTGTTGGAAATGTGACCCCTCAAGAGTCTTGAAATGGCAAAATACAGTATATATATATATATATGTGCTATTCTGTAAGTAGCATATTATATTGAAGCTTTGAAAGAAAGCATTATGAACAAATGAGCAAGAACATTTAAATGACAAACATAAATGACAAGCGATATTCCACCATCTCTTATATTGACATCCCTATCATTAGTATCACCTGCTGTCTCGTTGTCTAGCCGTTGCCTCTACCTTGATCCTCCTGGGACATTAGTCAACACCACCCAATTTTGATGAAAAAAGCCTAATACAATTGTTAAAATATGTTAGGAAGAGCTTAACATGATTAGTCACTGATTTTGGCTTGAGTGAAGGGTGCATTTTTGCTAAGGCCATGACAAAGAAATTCGACAATCAATGCCGTCAACATCAGGGTACATAAAGGGTTTGTTGCTCTTGATTAAATGCCAATTCTATACCCTGATACATGATGGAATCCAATGAAAGTACTGCAATCCTGCCAATTTTGAAATCCTGAAAACTGTTTAATCTGCTGCATTTTGAATGGGGTATGAAATTCTACTTTATTTAAATGAAATCCAATGAGGTTGGAACCGCTCAAACATCCTGAAACAATTACATTTAAGTAAAAGGGTAGAAAAGGAAAGATAAAGAAATTTAAAATTACGTAAAAGGCTAGAAAAGTAGCGTGCCTGGTATGGCAGCCTGTTTGATGTTTCCTCCAACAAAGTTTTTGTGCTTATTTATTTTATATTCTCTTGTTGGAAGCATTTAATAATCTCCAAAGCCTGTGATTGATTCATAGCTAGTGATGGTGTACTTGTCCCCTTTGTGCTGATCGAAAAGATCATCACTTTGAGGGAGTGGGTGAATTTTAAAAGTCACCTTGTGAAGGGTACTGTAGTCTGTACAATGTTGCCACTTCTGGTGGTCCTTGGGTACAACCGTACAAGTTTACAACCAAGGCAGTAGATCCACATGGGGATGTATTAGGCTGGATTTTACTGTCGTCTAATTATTTTGCAATTTGCCTTTCTATCTTGACACTTTCCATAGGTGAGGTGCAATATGCATGATCGTTGGGCAGGCAAGAGCCAAGCATTGGATCAATAGGGTGTTGGATGGCCCTAAGGCACTAAGTAATCTCTTGGGTTTGTAAAATTCATTTTTGGTAAAGCCCACTAATGGATTGCGATTTTACCCTTTCAAAATTGATTTGCAAATGAGAGTTTAGCTCAAGGGTAATGCCCATTATGGGACAATGATTTTGCCTTCCCAAAATCAATTTCCCAACAAGATTTTAATTTTTAACAGAAGAAAAATGCCCAACAAGGTACAACGGTTTTGCCTTCCCAAAATAAAGTTGCCGCTAAGATTTAAACATGAGTGAAAGGTCCATTAAGGGATTGTGATTGTCTTTACAATATCAATTTGCTGGCAGTTTTAACACCCGAAAATTTCCCTTCAAGAAATACTTGAATAATCACATAGCAGGCATGCCCTTTACTTTATTGGTAGAGGAGTTTTAACAAAGAATTTGTATACAGAGTCATGCATTTCTACTCCATTGTTATTTATGACACATTATTAACATCAGATTGATAGAGAAAGACAATCACCCACGTAGCAAGCACTGTTCCTTCCTACTGGAATATCATTATGTGTGTGAGAGAGAGAGAGATCTTACCCAACTCAGTTTTTACCATACTGAGCAACATTTCACTTACCATTATATGCATTTATCAACTGACAGAAAGCAGATGATTATGACCCTTCTTATTATTGTTCTTATGGGCAGCCATTCCTATTCTTTTGCCCACAAAATTTTCCCGAGGAAGCTCATGCTATTGAAATCATTGCAATGATTACAACAGTTTCCCTTCTTCGATATTCCTTCATACAGAGAGTTAGAAAGGAAAACAAGAATCAAACATTCCTTGCATGCATTATACTCTATCATTCCCTGCATTTAGCCGTTAGAATATCTTGCATATAATAACCAAAAACACCAGTCAGTGTTGCCAGCGATACAAGTAAAACCAAAGCATCATTTATTTCTTTTTTCCTCGACAATCCAACAAAAGAACAACAATAGGGTTAGTGTTAAATTTTCAAAAGAACCATCTCAATCTTTGGCATTCCATCAACATTAAATTTAAGAAGAATAATTCAATGAATAATAAAATCTGTTTTACAATTTCAAAATGCGCTTAAGTTTAGTCTATCCACTAGCACTTGGTTTAGCTTACCATCCCCTTCCATGAGAGGGATTTCATCCTCATACCAAATTAACAAAGACCACAAGTCAACCATTTTCATTATCCAATTAAAATGATGAGAAACTCATAACTATTTTGAAATATAGTCAAAATAACAAAATAAAACCAATAATGTACTATCCTGAGTGACGTTGATTCTGGTTGTTGAGTTGCCATCCAATTCCTTTTTCCTTACCAATTAACAATTGGCCAACCGGTTTACACCCTACTACACCTAGGATACTCTTCCTCCCTTTGGACCCTTGAATTGCGTGGGCTCATACTAGGGGCAGATTTAGAACTAGTTGCACAACAAGAGGTAGTTCAGGATATGCACCAATGGTGGTGAGCTCATCTGTTGTCTCTGGTAAGAAAGAATAGCACCTCTTCTAGGAGATAAACCAATGGCATGGAGTGGTATTATTGCAAGACAGTAATTGACCTTATCAGGGTCCTAGACCGTAGTTCAAAATGCTGCCAGTGTTTAAGTACAATTCAGGATCTGCCCCTATCTCATGGTGTGCCTATTTATTCATAGATTCATTAAGTATTGCCACCTCACAGCTCATGCAAATCAGAGAATTTCTAACCAAAATTAATGAATTATCACTCCCCTAGTTGTTAGGGTGAGAAAATAAGTATTTTCAATAATTTGATATTTCTTTATTATTCACTCCATTTCCATGTCATCCTAGGGTTTTTCTTGATTTTTAATTTTATAAGGCTAAATAGTCCCTTTCCCAAAGCAATCTGTTGCATATGAGCAAGATTTGGTCGTATTTGACTTTCATGTATGGAAATTTGCATGGAGTTCGAAATTCAATGAATATTCAACATAGTATGAATACAGTATAGTTAAATAAATGTTTTGACAAATTTAGTATACTTAAATATTACATAAATGTTCCTAGGTGCATTGAAATATATTTAAACATTTAAACATAAGAGACCACGTGGTTATATGCTCTTGCTATCTGTTAACTATCAACAAAAGAATCATTTCAAACAAATTTGTTACCTTTTTTCTCCTTAGTTTTTTGAATGAACATCGATTGTTACGTTATAGTCAGGTCATGAGCCCGGACTTTTAACTTACCATCTAAAATTGATCTATCTTCATGTTATTTCATTTGTACTTTTGTGTTCACATTACATGGCTTTGTTATATGTTATGTTTCAACTATGAGATATGTTTGACATTGCTTTACAATGAAATATTAATGTTATTTCAGAAGTTTGAAGAATTTATGTATATTTTAAATTTTCTGAAATTTGAAAAAAGCATGTTTTTGTATTTATTGGATGTCTACTTCTGTATTTTAACCATACTATATTTTTTTATTGCGTATTTTTTCTATATCAAATCATTTTCGTATCCGTATTTGTACTGGAATCTTGCTACTATGTTCTGTTGCATGCCACATTTTCTCTGCGTTTTGTTTTTATTTATTTGGAAAGAATCATGGCTTTCTGTTCATACGTTTTCTGCTGGCTGAGTATTTGGACGATAATGAAGAGTAAATTTACTTATTTTTCAGGTTTACAGCTTGCAACAAGGTAGAAGGGATGTAGAGACTATTCTGACCATGGGTATTATGGAAGATGTTAGCATTGTTCCTCAACATGCTGGTGGTACGTATCATCCATATTTTAGCAGAAAAATTAATGTAAAGATGCTCTTCACTTAATTTGTTCAGGTGCTCTGAAGTATATATGCACTCCCAAAGATATGATAAAAGGCCCATAATTAATCAATATAATTTATCTAAATACTTGTTGGAATCTAGTCATGTTAGTATCAAGATTGGGGAGCTAATTGTTATGAAGAAAAAGGCAGGTGTGTAAGTTAGGGAATTCCAGGCTATGACCCTGTGCTGGAGCCTGCAAAAAGCAGTGTAATGCTGGATGGCAGACTGCAGTGACTGATTATTTATGTGGAGTTTAGTGGTAGTATTTATGCACTGAAGTTTCTGCCCCAAGCAAATACTCATAATTTATTTTTTTGTTTTTTAAATGGTTTACGATTGTTCTCCTTTATTCCTTGTTTCTTGAAACAGTTGTTGAAAGCCTTAGCACATCTTATTCTTTATTGTAAAAATTAAGGATGCTCATTAAATATACAAACATATTTTGTTTTCATAAATTGGTCTGTAAACATGGGTGACTACTGTTAAGTTTTAGCATTAGCATGATACTTTAAAAAATTTGCAGACTAATAGAAACATATGACAAGTGCAGTAACAACATCAATCACATCAACACATTGAACACAATATTTTTCACTGGGGAAACCTTTAAAGGACAAAAACCCCAAAAGCATTAGTGATTCATCTCGTAAATGAGATGACTGAGTTTTTCCACAAGATCCACAAACCTTAACTGGTTTGTTCCACAAAAATTCACAAAAAATCACAAGAGGACCTGCTAAAGACCTCATCCTAACTGGGTTGTTCCCGAAGCCTGCTAAAGACCTCATCCTTGGTCTTTAGAAAGTAGATTGAAGTTTTGAGAGATAAGTCATCAATGAAAGAAATATAGTACATGCTTTTTGTGATTGATGCCATTGACATTGTTCCACATCCATCTAAATACACTAGGTCTAGAATCCCCTTAGACTTGTGCTCTCTACTTGGGAAAGCAGCCTTGGCATGCTTGCCAAATGCACACCCTCTACATACAACTTGCTACTCAATGTTGAACTTTGGAAGACCTGTGACTATCTCCCTTAGTGTAGGTAACACATTGCGATCTAGGTGCCCCATCCTCTTGTGCCATAACTCACACAAGTTATCTGTGTTATAAACTAGGGCTCAAACAAGTTCATCTTGCAACCTGTATAAGTTGCCTTTCCTAACCTTGATCACTTGAGTTGATCCTGGTATAGACTTCTTTGGTTTTATAATGACTTGTTTGTTATTGAATGCTACTGCAACCCTTTTCTTCCATGACCAAAACTAAAAGCAAATTCTTCCTGAAACTTGGAACAAACAACATATCATCAAAGTCTAAAGAATTACCTGATATAGCAGTAGTCACACATATAGCTAGAAAATAAACAACGGAAGCAAAAACACAATAACAGATATTTTACTCGTTCGAATCGACCTTTCATTAATAATTCAAAGCTAACAATGAAACCCCCATAGACTGTTAAACTAACAATTGTACGGTAAAATAGAAAATGGAACAAATATGCACACTCCAAGTCACTGTGTTCGGCGATTTTTCGTCTTCAAGTTCGAAAATTGTTGAATTTCTGACTCCCCCGAATTTATTCGTTGAAGTTTGCCGATCATGAACGCGAATTCAAATTTTTAAGCTCGGTGAACGTGTAGGCGAATAAATTTTCCTTAAATTCGGCGAATTTATACAAAATCGTCTGGAAGATCATGTTTAAAATAACGTTTGGTTTTTTTAATGAAAACCCTAGCCTAAAACAAAGAGCGTCGCGGCATTGATTTATTGGCATTTTGGACTGCGGGGTCGCATTTACAGTTCAAACTTTGTGGAGGTCGTTAGACGACATTTGCTATTGATTTGAGTGTTGTTGTTTACAGAGGCCGCCGGCAATAGACAACATCCATCCCTTGCAGACGATGGACATAGGACGGTAGACGGAGGACGAGTTTCCCTTTTGCGGACGGTATAGTTTAATTTTTATAATGTGCTTAATGAATATGTTAAATTTTATAAAAAAAATATGATATTAGTTGGTATAGAATCTAGATTATAGTTTCGTTTTTATCAAAACATCCCTTGCAGACGGGGGACAGAGGACGGCAGACAGATTACAAGTTTCCCTTTTGTGGACGATATAGTTACATTTTTATAATGTGCTTAATGAATATGTTAAATTATATATATATATATGATATAGTTGGTATAGAATCTAGATTATAGTTTCATATCTATCAAAAATTTCATATATAATATAGCTGGTATATACTATAGTTTCATTTTTATGATATGGTTAATGGTTATATTAAATTTAATTAAAGTTTTTCATATATATAAATATATATTTTAATTTTATAGCTTCTCGAATTTAATGCCGAATTTTATCACCAAAAATTTGATTGCCGATTTTTTGTCGAATTTCAAGGTCACCGAACTCGAACACGAATTCGAACCAGGTGACTTAGTTCAACACACTTACCAACGAAAATTGCTTGTTAGAACCGAGAAAAGAAGCCTAGATGTTGTTGTTTGTTGTATGACCTGATTATATGATTGTACGGGCATGCCCATACGATTGTACAAAATCTGTGTGACTAAACGGATATGTCCGTTTGGATTCGTACGACTAATCTGTCCTATATAGAACTACTTGTTTATCTATGCATGGTTGCTGAACTGGCTCTACTTTGGCGCTCTAAGTTTTCTCGACTAAGCTATCTTTTAGTGAATATTGAATGTATCTTAACCCTCTACCTTAACTTGCCAGTTGGATGTACGGTTGAGATTAGTCAAAATCACTGTTGTATAAAAAATACACTGTATTAGACTCAATATGTAAATACAAGACTTTCACTTTATTTCTAATGTGATTTACAAAAGAGAATTGACTTGTACAACTTTTGTCATGTTTGATGCTTAACATTTGTGGACGTTCTTGTCCAAGTTACAATTTTCAAACCCTAGGCCACCAAGATGCTCTAAGATACTCCAAGAAAAGTAGGAAAACCTAGTGACTCCTAGAGAGAGAAAGATGAAGTGCAAGAGAAGTCCGAGAGAGAGTGGTTTAGTGTGCACTCCTCTCTAAGTCACATCTCATCACAAGAGTCAATACAAGCATGGACACAAATATGAATGAGGACTCTCTCCTTCCTCTATTTATCTGTGAGGAAGACAATCCAACAATATTATGTCGGTTGAAGCCCTGACAAACAACCTGCAATAAGCTTGTGTAGGCGACCCCTCCAAAGTACATGTGGCACAGTGGCATGCTCCAAGGTGGTGTTGTACATAATAAGGGCTCCAATATGATGTAGCTAGAGAAGGTAAGTTCACATGCATTTGTCACAAGCCTCCACAGATTCCATTGATTCTTCTAAGCAATGTAATCAACTGGGTTAGCTACCCCCTGCAAAAACGTTTTTGTAGCCTAGTCTTCCTTGAGCCAACACCAAGCCTTGAAATAGAATCCAAGCAACTACATGCCCTCCTCTAGGATGCACAATGCTCCTCCTTGTAAGTAGGGTGTACTCCAACTAAGTGAACTCTCCATGTGGTCAGATTGAAGGGCATCCGCTAACCCATCTAGAGAACTCCAATGCTTAAGGGAAGAATACCAAACCAACAATCATTTAAGGTCAAACAATCATCGAGCAAGCTATATCAATTGTGCAAATCGATCACATACCATCTCCCTTTTGTCAATCCATATTGGACCATCTAGGGGTTGAACATACACCATGTACCCCAAACCTCATGAAGTATCTCAAACTTGGTGTAAACAATTTTGGAGTAACCTAGAAAATGGACAAGGAGGCATGTGGTGTTTGTTAGATTTTCATAACTTTAGCAGTATAATTTCATTATTTATTTCTTCCCACAATCATAGCATTATTTCATTTTTCAATGCAAGTAAAAACAAGGATCACTAAAAGATAGCCATGCACAAGAGACACAGATTTTATCCTGGGAAACCCAAATGGGAGAAAGCCCAACAAACTTTTCCAAGAAGAAATAACCAATCCAATATAAGAACAATACCAATCATGAAGAATCTCGAGATTGTTAAGATAATAAGATAACCCCAAAATTTGCTTCACTTGATCTTCTCTTGTCCTCCTTGAGAAGTCGCACCACTTGAGAGAGAGATGTGTTGTGTATGTTCAAGAGGAAGTGTGGAAGCACTTTATTTATATTCTTCTTTTCACTAGAAGTTTCCACAATTAGGTTGGCTTTTACTTTTATTTATTCTTTATTTTATCTTTTATTTATCTTCCAAGCCGACTTATCATTTTGTCTTCTAGGGTCAATTTACCCCTTTCATTGGGGTAGTTGTTATCTTCATTGCTTTCCACTTTCTTTGGGACTTTTTAAGAATATGTTCCAATGCTACATTGACATCAACACTCCCTCTTAGCGAGGAAGATATTCTTCTTCAACATTTCTTGTCTTCTGGAAGATCTTCTTCAACGTTCTTTAGGACTTCTTAAATGGATTGTCTTGACTTTTTTAGATATTTCTTCACCATAGAAAAGTTCTCCTTGTTGATGTGTCATCACATGCAGTCACATTCTTACCCAAGAGCTCTAATGTTGATTTAACCATACTCTAAGAAGTCACGAACACTTCACAGAGCCAATTGTCAACTTCAACATTAGATTATACTTTCTCTAATATACAAGAAGATAAAATCTCCTTGTAACATAGACAAGTCATGTCACGCTATAAAGAATAAACCATTTCTACTAAGGTTCACTTTCACAGACTGGGTACACAATTTAATCTCTATCCTATCATCATTCTTGTCCACATGACTGGACTAGTCTAAGCATATGATCCCTCTACTAATTAGACCACATGACTAATCGGGGCTAGGAAGGGGCCATTTTCTCCGCTGGTTGTGAATCGCTAAGAGAATGATCTACACAATGTTTGCCCGATGCTGGAACTCATGAAAACATCAACACTCCCTCTCAGCTAGGGATGCATCATCATGTAAGAACTCTATCTGAGCATCACGTCTTGATTTGAACATCTCGTTATGATAAGAACAATTTCTTCTGATCAAGTTGCCTGACCAGAACAACTATTCCCATTGAACCTTGTTCCCCATTAGAAGCACATCATCTTTCCAATGATAATATCTGATCTGCCTGATTAACTTGGTCATCCTAGACTAAAGAGGATTACTTCCTCATGCACTTTATCGACCTAAAATTGAAGGGAGGCCACACTACCCAGGAAGACACTTCTTCCAAGCACTTTATTGATCTCAAATTGAAGGGAGGCTACACTCCCCAGGCAGACACTTCTTCCAAGAACTTTATCGATCTCAAATCGAAAGGAGGCTATACTCTTGTTATCACAACTTATAGTTGCCCCACAAAGGTATCCTATTCAAAACGGTAGAGGAGACAGGCAACTAAAGAGGTGAACTACGAGTATCCTAACCCCCATATATGGATAGGTTGTCATGCCAGTCAGGATGCCCTTCGCTTTATGCCACTGATAAGCCAAGTGACAAAGGGGGACACCCTGATCTAACCTAGAAGGAAAGACCTAAAGCTAAAACACCAAGTCAAACTATGACAATAAAGTTTGGAAGGTGTGTAGCTGATGAAACCCTAGATTTGAGATAGTTAACCATCAACAAAAGATTGTTTTGGATTATTTGCATTTAGACCACAGATTATTTGGGTTTAGCCCTAACTTATCTACCACTTGAAACATTGCTCTCTTTTTCCTACAATGTGCTATGATGATCACTCAAAATATGTTTGCTCAAAATATTCTCTAATAGTGAAAAAAAGTAATTCAATTACCATTGTGATCTTTGATAAATGGATACAATTTTTGTATAGCTTATGCTTGCATGGTTTGATATTCAAATACAACAAAGTTTGGAAACATTTATACGGTAGAGGAAACATGTTAGTACACAACAAAATGGCTAAAATGGCTAATTTTGGAAAATTAACCATTTTAGCTAGTTTAGTAAAAAAGGAGACTTTTTGGAAAAAGCTAGGGCTTTTTGGAAAAAGTCGCGACTTTTTCCAGCCGATTTTTTGGCTTAGGGAAAAAATCGTGACTTTTTAAAAAGTTGGCTATTTTTCAGAGAGTTTTTCAACACTAATGGTGATCCAATTGATACAATAGAGATGCCAACCCCAACCACCAATAAGTTTCCAGATGCAGGAGTTTTTCCTTTAGCTTCGCAACGTCGAGCAGTTTGTAGGGGCCATTCATCTTCTTCTCATTTTCCATGATCACTTCCAACAACTCCTATTCCACCTAGAACACGAGAAAAAAATTGGAAGTTTTTTGTGGAAAGAGGAAATCTTAGTAGATAGTATCATAGCACTTTGTATTTCATGTTTATTATGGCCTATTTTGTAAATGTTATGACCTACTTTGAACTTTGAAAGTTTTGAACTTTGACCTTTGAATCTTGAAAGTTGAACCTACCGTTGAAGTTTGAAGTTTGAACTTTAAATTGTTGATTGTATCTTACAACTCTTTGGTATTTACTATTGAATATGATATTATGATGCTTTGTTTTCTTCATGGTTGATGTTATCTGTTAGAGTTTGTTGATGTCAAATATTATATGTTGAATTTGAAGGTAGATGTTGATCATGATTGATCATTGATCATTTGATGACAATGTTATAAGATATAGCTCCTAGATGATTGATGTTATATTTGTATTAAATGGTTATATCTATGTTTTCATGTTTTCTATAGCTAATTTGGTAGAATACATGTTATTTTTAATATATACGTATCAAAATATATTAAAATATGTATTATATAGAAAACGCTCCTGTAACGTGCTTTTGAAAATTTCGCTTTTCACTCCCGCTCCCAACAGCATAGATGTGGAGAAACCCTGTGATCACGTATAAGAGGAAAATTGTTGGAAACAAGATACAATGTGAACTATTATGTGTTTCTAAACAGGTACATAATCATTGAAAGGTCGGGTGCATAGGTTATTACAAGTTAGATTTTGTCTGCGAAATTTTTAGAAAACACATTGAAATAACTCATCAAATAATGATTAGTAGCATGATGAGCATTCCATTCCCTTGTAGGCTCTAGAGTTAGCACAGTTGGTTGAACCATCTACCCAAGGCATGTTGCTGAGGGAGTGGCTATGTTTCCATGTTCAAATCTTGTTGAGTCCCTTGGGGTTACCAACTGTTTTTGTGGCTTGCAGTTGAGCCTCCCTCCATCTGTGTATTCCAGGGAAGAGGGGGGATCCCACAAGGTTTTCCTTGGAATAAATTCCAATGGTCTTGTTAGATTAATCCTATGTTGCGTGGGAGCGCCGCCCCCCGCTCCTGAAGCTCGCTTCCGAAGGAAGCATCCAAGAAGCGCTGGGGAAACACGCTTTCTAAACACTCCCGTATGGGAGCGTTTTTAGGAAGCTCGCTTTCAAGCAAAAAAAATGCTCCCACCTTTTTTTCCTAGTTTTCTTAAAAAAAACCAAAATTTTAAGTGATGGGTGGAGGATAACTAACCCTAGGTCCATACTAATGCTAAATAAAGGATGCAAAGCCTACTCTAATAGCAAAAAAAAAACTAACCATAGTAATCATTAGTAATCATTAGTAACATTAAATGGTAATATTAAATTCTTAAAGTAAAAGTTGGCATTCTCCTTATATTTCATTTTCTATCCTTTTACTTAATTTTTTAACATTACCATTAATTGTTTCAGGATGTTTGAGAGTGGTTCCAACCTCATCAGACTTCAAATGCAAAAAGTAGAATTTTTAATCCCATTCAAAATTCAATAGGGTTAATAGTTTTTTAGGATTTCAGGATTGCAATGTTTCCACTGGATTCTATGATGTATGAGGGTATGGGATTGCCATTTAATCAAATACATCAACCCCTCTATGTATCTTGATGCTGGTGGTGCTCATTGTTCAGATTGATGTTGGTGTCCTCAAAGCTAGTTTAGAGTAAGATTTTAATTTAGCATTGTAATATGAATCTGAGATGTTCCCACAGAGTCAGTGATTCTTTATCTGGTTGGACAGAGGGAGACTAGATTGAAGTTCAAGGAAAATGGTAAATAGATATCCCAATTATCTCAAGGAAGGAGAAAAACAAATGTCTTTTAGTAAATTGTTTTACAAATTTGTGAAGAAAGATTGCTAGAATTAAATAGCCGTAGTAATTGATTCACTTCTCCAAAAGCTCAAGGGATTCAAGTTCCCTCTCAAGGAGAATTATTCAAGTAGGAATAAAAACAAGATATTTTGGCTGGATAATTTGTATCCAGGGTTTTATTTATGTATGGTGCTTTTTTGTTTCAGGGAGATTTTCTAACCCTTTAACTAGAGAAATCTCTTTTGATCAGGATTAGCTGGCCAGTCTTCAGATAGACATTGTTCAGGCTTTCATTTCAGTAAACACAGTTTTCAAGGAAATTTTGACTACTCTTTGGGCTGGAACGTTTTTATTCTTCTACCGCATTCAATGCTTGTTTCTCTAGTTTGGTAGTGTTGGGAATGTATTTTTTTGGTCAAAAGATCTATTTCATTAATATGTCTGCACTCCACTCCAGAAAGACATTCTCAATATCTTTCAAACTGTTGGTGGAACAATCTAATGCTAAGATGCACAGTCTAGATATGAATTGAAATATAGAATCTGAATGTGTATGGAAGAAGATTGTTAATATCTGATCTTTTCACCATGATCAGATATCTTATTTGAGTTGTGCATAGATAGCATCTGAACCATTAATATTTTTGGCAATTGAAGTCCATTGCCATCACAATCTTCGCAATTGCATGCAGATACAGGGAAGGTAGATTTGACAATGACTGTCGTGGAACGTGTTGCTGGGGGATTCTCTGCAGGTGGAGGAATTTCAGGGAGCGGGTACATTCTCTTCTATAATTTTTGGATTTTATGCTATACCTCATATGCTACATAGGTGTATTGATCTCCTTCATGCATCTAAGAGTTGGATGTTTCTCTTGAAATATTATTGAGTAACAGTTGCTTATTGCAAAGTTTTTTTTCATGCAGGATGGGAGGTGGTCTTCTCTCAGGGCTTATTGGAAGGTAGGCCATTCATGCTTTTTATAAGATTGGCCTGTGCTTTTATGGTTTTACATACCTGTTTTGGAGTATGTTTATATTTTCTACGAACACAGGTACTTGCAGTTTAGGAGTGTTTTTTGGTGACTTGTAGACCTTCATGTGTGTTGCATCCCTGCTTTCCTCTTAGAATTAAGCTATAGCAGCCTGTTATTTTCTGATTCATTTTGTGTGAAAGGTAACTCATATTTATACAGACATAAGCACAGAGTTGCACACATGCAAGTATTAACTGGTAGCATCATGGCTAGAGAACCTTGCATCCTTTAATTGTTAACTTGAAAACTACAACAGCAGTTTGAATGGAATTTATATTGATAACATTTCAATTGAATTGAATTATAGGTAATTTTTAGCCATCATCAGTAATGGCATAGTTTAAACCCATCAATAAGGGTTGAATTTTAGCTGCAGATAGTCTTTGTTAACTTTTATCAATGGTTAATCATGGTCAGTTCTTAACTGCAAGTTCAGTTTATCATGGTTTTAAACATGGTTAGTAATGGTCAGTTTTTAATATGTTTAACATAGGCAATTTTGAAATGTAGTTAACTATGGTCAATAAAGTTTAAACTTAACTCCCTTGCCACCCGCACTCATTTCCAAGGCGGAAGCGGAAAGGCGGAAGCGAAAAAGGTAAAGCTTCAGGTTGCAAAAATTGGAAAACTTGATTTCCGTTTTCCGCAGCCCGCATCTTGATCTCAGATCAACAGCAGAGATCAACGGTGCGGAAAGCTAAAGGGCGGAAAAGATAAGGCGGGGGCGGAAAGAGCAAATTGAACCTCGAGAAAGCTAGCAACCCGTTCTCTGTTTTCCGTAGACCCTAGATCGATAGCCCATAATGAATCTTGAGGTAAGATCTACGGTCCAGAAGCAATTTCGCAGGTAAAGATGCAAAGCAGTTTTGAAGCTGTTGCAGATCGTCGAAGGTGTTTCGAGCCATCGTTTTCATCCAACAGGCGTGGTTTCCAGGTGTTTAGTTTTCCATTTTGGCCCATCATGCACGTCCCATCATGTTTTCATATTTTGTTTATGATCATGGCGAATCTTCTAGATCATAATTTGTTAGGATTGATTCCCTATTTTGTAACTGATTTTAGGTCTTCGAGGTTGGTCTCGAGGGCCTGTTAATTCTATAAATATACTCTCAATAAAGGAAGGCCTGGGTTGGAACCCGTGAGAATTTTGTGTTATGCATTTTGTGATATATCACTAAGAAACTTGCAGAGCCGAATGCTGGCTTGTTGCTTCAGAGATTCCTGTGCATTTCGTAGTTATAGTGTGTTATTTCCTTTCTTATGTGCATGTCTTTTCCTCTTAAACTTGCCATTATGTGTTCTTCATATCTGAAATAAGTGTATAATAATTCAGAATTCATATTGTTATACTCTGACTATTGTTTCAGGTATCCACCAATCTTTCTTTCCAAAATTGATGCAGAATTCATCTTTTAGGTGCTCTGTGTTGATGGTCTGTACTTGTTCTTTCTTTATCACCAGACAAATTACTATTTGACTGTAATCGAGTGCTATCTTGTCTTCAAGATTGTTGCACACATGAAAAAGAGTTCATTGAAAATTGGAAAGACATATACGGTGATGATCAGTATATGGATGATGAGCTTTTAGAAATCTTACATGAATACTCAGCTAAAAAAGAAAGACAAACTGGTTGCCATGATATGCAAGAAAATTCCCAACAGTTGGTACTGTCTTCCTTGACTAAAGTTCACATAAGCCAAAGCTCTGTCTCAACCAGCTATATCTCTTTTCCTGAAACTGATGCTAGTTTGCAGCATTTCTGTCTTTCTCTGTGTGACCAAGAAAGAAGTTGGGATTGTAAATCAAATCTTTCCTCATATTTTTCAGCCCCTAAAAATTTGTCACAAGAAGAGGATGCCCTCGTTTAATCCGAAAATTTGTCACAATTTGTCCTAAAAATTTGTCACAATTTCTCCTAAAAATTTGTCACAATTTCTTCAAAGACAGAATGTGCTTTATGAAGAATGTCATCATCTTGTTACAAGCCCTGTTAGTGATGGTTTTAAAAAGGATTTTAGTCCACCTATATCTGATAAGTGTGAGGAGGACCACAACTGGTTGCAAAGGTAAGGCTTTCAACCTAGGCTTCCCAGTGAACAATTGGCACTACTGATAACTCCTGACCAATTTATAAACATCTGCAAATAGCGAGGGTCAATAGTAACCTGCTTTAAGGATTTTGTGGGCTGTTGTATCTGCTTATAATACCCACCACAAAATCCTGAATGGAACTCAGTCAAGAGCTGCTTAGACTCTTGCTCATTAACACATCTAAGGATCACTCCATCTGGGTTTCTTCAACCGAGTCCTTCCTGAGTGATGCGGTATCTGACGACCTTTAACCTCAAAGCCCTTCTTTTATGACCTTTTAGATGTTTAGGGCATGTAAGGTTTTGAAGAAAAAATATAATATCAGAGTACCAATGTTGATCTAAACGCTGTAATTTTGGAGGCATGCTTGGTGTAGGTTATTCATTTTGACAAATTATTCCTACGGCTTCTTCATTATCCCGAGTTAACATTTTTGCTAGGCCTTATCCTTTGATTAATTTTGTGGGTTTAATCTCTAGATCATACTACTGTATTTTAGACACCCACTTACCTCTTTTTCCTAAGCAATCTTGTTGACACAAGATATCCTTAACTGCTGAGTGAGGTACATAATAGACTATCTTTGAGTAACCCACATATGTTTTGAAATGCTTCAAAGATCTTACTAAGGCAAAAGCTTGTTTTTCCATGGTTGTATATTTAAACTCGGAGTGTTGCAAGGCCTGGCTCATGAAAGCGATGGGTTGCTCAAATCCTTCATCGTTTTTCTGGAGCAAAACCCTTGCAATAGTATCCTCGGATGCAAAGGAGAAGATCATGAAATCTTTGGAGTAGTCCTGGCTAACTAAGACAGGAGATCTAATGATGGCTTCTTTAATGCATCTGAAGGCTTCTCTACCCTCATTAGTCCATTCAAACTTAGCATCCTTTTTCAATAGTTTTTGTAAAGGTTTCATGTACTCGACTAAGTTTGGGATAAATCTTCTAATGAAATTGATGTGCCCATTAAAAGATTGGAGAGCTTTGACATTTTTAGGCAAGGGAATCTTTTTAATGGCCTCAATTATCTCAGGGTCAATTTTGACCCCGTATTGAGAGATGATGTGCCCTAGAAGCTTTCCTTCATCAATTCCAAAAACAGATTTTGCCGGATTAAGAGAAATACCATACTTCCTACATCTTTCAAAGACTTGCTTAAGATGGCCTATGTGACTTGGTCTTTCTTTTGAAAAACTGTCAAGTCATCTCGGTAAATCTCTATGAATTTTGCAATCAACTCCTTGAATGCATAGTCCACGGCCCTTTGAAAAGTGGCCCCAACATTCAACAAACCGAAAGGCATCCTCAAATACTCAAAAGTACCCCAAGGGGAGGTAAAAGTAGTTTTATGCCTATCTTCCTTTGAATCACTACCTGGTTGTATCCTGAAAAACCATCCAACATGGACATCATGCCCGCCCCTGTTACTCTTTGGAGAAGGGTCTCCATATTAGGCAATGGATAGTTGTCCTTCTGACAAGCTATGTTTAGATTCCTGAAATCTATGCATATCCTTAGACTACCATTCTTTTTTCTTACCAACACCAAGTTAGAGCACCAGGATGAATGTCTTGTTGGTGCAATAATCCCTGCAGCTAACATCTTTTCAAGTTCCTTTCTAACTATAGGGGCTAACTTGGGGTTTATTTGTCTTAGTTTTTGCCGAAAGGGTTTGACTTATTTGGCATCCTGTTTCAAAGGGATGGTATGCTAGAACACATCTTCTGGATATGCTTTAAGATCATCATATGAGAAGGAAAATACATCCCTATATTCTTTAACAAAGTTTATGAAGTCATTCCTTTCTTTTTCAGATGTCCCTTTTCCAATTTTTATCAATTTTGGGTTTTTATCTGATCCAATATTGATTTCAACGTAATCTCCAGGTGTCATTGAATCAATATTATCTTTTCTACCATCATGTCTGTCAAAAATTTGCTCGAGTCCAACAAAGCCCCGAGGTACTGGACTATCAAACTGATTCCCTTCTCCCTGATACTCTTTACCTTCCTCCTAAAAGTTGACACTAAAATTGGAAAATTCCTCGACATTATGAAGAAACCTCAGTATTTGTTATTCACTTTGAAAAACCTGCCAATGTTCTATGTTGTTTGGAATAGATGGTCTAAAATTTATCTCTAATTTACCATCACCGTTCAACAATTCCTCAGAGGGTTGGAGAGTTGAGGCTGCTACTGCCAACCCGTCCGCCAAGTTGTTTTCATCCCTACGAATTGAAGTTAAGTTTAAGGCATCAAAATACTCCATCGTGTCCCAGACTGCATTTCTATATTTTTTCAACCTATTACACTTACAAGCAAATTCATTCTTAACCTGGAGGATTATCAAATCAGAGTCACCACTTATGCTTAACATTTTTATCCCCATATCCTTTGTCGTTTCCAAACCAAGTAAAAGTGCTTCGTACTCTACTACATTATTAGTTGCCTCAAACTCTAATCTATAAGCAAAGTTGAAGATTTTCCCTTTAGGCGATGTGATGACCACACCTACACCCTTCTCGGATCTGGAATGAGCATTGTCAAAGTTCATCCTCCATATCTCATCTACCTTCTCATCTTTTATTTTTTCTCTAAGGGGAGCCAAAAAGTTAGAGTAGCAAGTATAGGTTCCAATATCATCAGTGTTGTAAACATACTCATTCAAGGGTTTCTTAGGGTTTTCGACATGTTACTTATTCTCCTTTTTATTACGCAACTTTACCCATGAATCTTTTGATGCAGGTATCGTAGCATAAGTCTAGTCCATTTGGATCCATCCTCCCACTTTCTGGACAACAACATCCCCCATTTTTCTGGCACATCAATCACGAGAATGTCCATGGCTATGTGAATATTTGGGTTCTTAGCTAGTCTCACCTGTTGATTTTGGATGATTCCTACTACATCCACTTCTCTGGAATCCATAGCACAGACATTTCGATAAGGCCTAGTTGTTTTTAGGTTCAACTGTTCATCACTTTCCTAGTCATTATATAAGAGGAGGATCTTGAATCAAGCATACAGTTACGTAAAAAAGATCACCCATCATCAATGATACATAGAAGGGGGGATGATCTTCTTTTCTTGAATCCATAGTATGCAATATTAGAATCAGATCTTCTTGGACATTATTTAGAGCTGGAGAAGGTTCTTCTAAAGGTTCTTTAAACTTTACCTTTTTGGGAGGTGGAGAGTTTAAGGCTTATAACAACTTTTCTCTTTGTTCTGGAATTTTAACTAGTTCACTTGCAAGGACTGAAACTTTAGCTTTTGACCACCAAGTTCCCAAATCGAGACCTACATCATCTGCATCAGGGGGAGTGGTTACCTTAGGAAGATAATGTTTACTTTTTGAAGTTACCGGACTATCCTTTCTCTGATAGGTGATGCCTTTGAACTTAGGCATTTCTTTAATTTGCTCATTTGTAGGATTAGTACCAAAGTTCTTAGTGAGGTTATCCAATTGTTGACTATACTCTCTTGCTTGACTTCAGGTTTTTATGGTGACAGGATGGAGTTGTCCTACTGTGTTGACGTACTCAGGCTCCCTTGAATATTGTTCGCTATCACTTGATTCTGGAAGACCATGCTTTAAGATTGGACAGGCCATGTAATAGGTGGACTCTTCATGAAGGGCCTCACAGGGTCTATAGTAGGGAATGACTTCCTCAACCATGTTGATGGGATCTAGTTGATAAGGGGGCCGTTTATCTTGTGGGGCTTTCTTCTGAACCCAATTTCCCTTAGGAGGAAAATTTTTCTGACTATTTTGGGCTCTTTCCATGTTTATTACCCGATTTTGCATAATTTTTAGTTGATTTGCATAATTGGCTTGTAAGGCCTCCATTCTCTCGTTCATCTCATTCATTTTCTTGTCAGAAGTCTCCTGTATGTGGTTCGTGGAATCCTTAGCTCTAATCTCTTGTTGCTTAGGTGGGATAAGGGCCCTTGTGTATCCAGGAATGTTTGACTTACCAGAAGATTGCATATTCCTATCAATTTTAATAGCCATTTCTTGGGCCATCAAAAGAGTGGTAGGGTCTTTATCTCTGAGTTGATACTGCATTTCTCCACTACGAGCTTCAATATAGTAGACTAAGATGGACTGAGTAGTAGGCTTGTAGTCAGTATGGATGGCATTTGTCATATCTGCGACATTCTTGTTGAATTCATCCATTGTTTCATTCTCACCTCTTTTTATGTTGGTCAAAGCAGCTAACTGATGTCGAGGCTCTTTCTTTTCACCAAATTTGTTGGTGAAAATAGTTTTAAATGTTGCAAGAGTTGCAAAGGAGTTGTTTGGCAAGTCGTTGAACCATTCACTAACATCTCCTTCCAAAGAAAGAGCAAATGGTTTCATATACATATCTTCGTGTTTATGAGCATGATCGTTGATAAAGGCACTGATACATCTGGAGAACTTCGTAAGATGAAGACTTGCATTGATGGCATCAGTGCCAATGAACATGGGTGGGGTTTGTCTACATCTTTATCTGGTAGATTGTGAGGTTGACCTGCTATCTGAGTGATGTCAAGGGGGCTGAAATATTCACCCATTATCTTAGGCAAACAATTATTACTCTCAACAAAAAGACTATGGATGTTCGAAATAGACTCAGATCCAAGATTCTCAAGGATTCTATGAGAAGATGACCTATTTAGTCCTCCTTCTATAAACCTGTTCAGGTTCAGGGATGAAAGTAAGTAGGCCTACAAAGTTTCTTCTTGTTGAATACCTTGGTGTGTTTAATGACAGTGAAGTCGCTAGATGGATTAAGTCTAAAATC
This sequence comes from Pseudotsuga menziesii, assembly GCA_001517045.1. Taxonomy (NCBI): domain Eukaryota; kingdom Viridiplantae; phylum Streptophyta; class Pinopsida; order Pinales; family Pinaceae; genus Pseudotsuga; species Pseudotsuga menziesii. The sequence continues at coordinate 220,285 of LPNX010016835.1, forward strand.
AGAGATTTGTTTAAACTAAAAATCAATCAAAAGGCAAGGTAAAAACTAAGAAAAAACTAAGGAAAAAGTCGTCCAGGAACAAAAGATTTATCCCTGGCAACGACGCCAAAAATGTTGCCCGCCGATGTGCACACCGTCAACATAAATCTTTCGAAAAGCTGTTTCCCGAGGGGGAAAGTTGCGGCCTTGGGGGCAAGCAAAGAGTCAGGTGCTGTCACCTGATCTTGACTCCTCCGTTTAGGCAAACTCCTAACAAAGCCAAGGGGGGTAGTCCCTAAAAAAGAGATTCTAAGGCTCTTGTGTTTTTTAAACGTTTTTTGGTGTATGATGCGGATGGGTGTATTTTAGGAGTTTTTTGAAATAGACTTACAATAAAAGAGAGTAAGTAGTTGCAAATAGAATTAAAGATACACCACCATTTGACAATTACACTTTCAAAGTAAAGCATCCATGATGTGAAAATAAATGAAAAACTGCTTCAGATAGATAATAAGCAAAAGATAAGACTAGTGCCAGATGGAGTGCTTGAGATCATTTTGCAAGTGTTCTTGGTAAATTTTATTGTAAATTTTAAAGGTGAAGTTGATTATTGAGCGGGAAGGGGATCTCCAAGATATACCTTTCGGTACTGGAGATATGTCTGGATTCTTAGAAGAGTGGCTCCGCACGAGAAAATGTGGGCTAGATGGAGTCGTGGGGGGATGTTTACCATAGTTTTAAAAATCGGAATTGGACTCGGAATCGGTCGAGGGTCAACTATGAATCAGAATCGGAATCGGTAATGAATCGGTCATAAATCGGTCGATTTGAATTTAGTGAATCGGTTTGCTAAAAAATACATCAAATATTTAAATTTTAAAGAAAAACAACATTTTCAAGATTATAATCCATGATTCCAAGGCATTGAAGACAAAATAACCAAAATCTGCTCATGTATATACCATATAAGAGTCAATATATCAAAATGGCACAAAGTGTACTGTAATCTGAAGTCTGTGACTGTACTCTGTGTAATACATAAATGATAATACATGTAACATATCTAGGATACTAGAACAAAATACATAATCCATGAGGCCTAGGCGGCTAGGCCCTATATAGTAAAGGCTATATGGCCTGGAGAGTCCAAAAAACATGCTACATAATCAACTACATAAATGATAATACATCATCAATGATCATCATCAAACTCAGCACCACTGCTAGAACTAAAACTAGAAGAAGAACTAGAAGGACTAGCAAATGCATCGTGATCTGGCTTAGTCTCGGGCTCCTCAAGATCAAAGTCATCTGCTATTGAAGTAGTAGTACTGGCTGAATGTCGACGTGTCGACGACTATAAGTACGAGGTCCTGATCGGTTAGTGCCAGCCATGCCTGGCACTGCTCTCTCAGCATCTACACCTGTATGAACTGATGGCATCAGCAGTAAAGGATCTGCATCCAACAGAACATCCAGCAAGTCCTCCAGCTCAACATCTATGTCATCACCAAACTCTGGCGGTTGAGTCTCCACTACCCATTCCGAGTTTGGATCTATATCATCCAACACAATGGGATCCGTATCAGGTCTTTTGTTCATCAATTGGTTGCGCCTGAGTCGGAGGTTGTATTGCACAAAGACTGGATCGTTTAACCGTTTTTGCTCTAAACGGTTTCTCTTCTTTGTGTGAATCCGCTCAAACAAAGACCAATTGCGCTCACACCCAGAAGAGCTGCAGGTTTGACTTGGGACCCGTATTGCAAACCTTTGCAATAGTTTAGTATGGTTACCAAATGCCTACCACCATTGTGTTGCAAATGTGAAGAGTCATGGTAGTTAATAACTTAATTCAACAATTTAAATTTTAAACTTAATTCAAGGTAGTTAATAACTTTAAACTTTAACAACATAAGTTAATTAAAGTTCAAACAATGGAAATGTTTACTTGGTTGGTCTTCCTCTCTTGAAATCTTAGCAACATTATTGGCAAAGGTACCTGTGGCGGCAGTGAAAGAGTTGATCTGTCGATGTATCTCCAATTGGTCCGCCTCATTTGGGACCATGCGCTCAAGGCAATAATACAATCCATCTGCTACCTCCCCAGTCGGATCTGGATCAATATGCGCTCTATACTGATACCTTGGGTTAAGAAAATACCCAGCTGCATGTATAGGGCGATGGAGTTGATTGTTCCATCTCCTATCAATGATCTCCCAAATAGGCCCATACTTGGCCACTCTTTCTTTGTATGCTGCCTTTATCTGCTCCTTTGCTTGATCCATAGCTTCATAAATGTAGCCCATGGCCAATTTTTCTCCATTAACCAGCCGCAACACCTTAACAAGTGGCTCAGTAATTGCCACAACCTCTGCTGCTCTTTTCCAAAATGAAGAGCTTTTAATTCTTTTTTTGGTGTCTTTTCCATCTTGTTTGAGGGCCCATTGGGATGAATTCCATTCATCACTTGAAAACATTTTCTCTAACTTCTGTGCTTGGGAAATGAGAGATTGCAACGTAAGGAAGTGAGTTGCAAATCTAGTAACTGTAGGCCTAACAAACTCCCTGCCCTGTGTGTGTCTCCTCATCAAGCTCAATACCCAACCGTGGTTGTAGATGTATTTGGTGATGCTTTTGGCATGCTGTATAGTGTCCTTGATCCAATCCTGTTTGCATATGTCCTCAAGCATGAGGTCTATGCAATGTGCCGCACATGGAGTCGAAAATATGGTTTTATGTTTTTCCTCTAACATCTTACCATCAATAACATAGTTAGAGGCATTATCTGTGATGATTTGTACAACATTACTTGCCCCCACCTCCTCAACAATGTCATCCAAAAGACGAAATAATAGATTTGCATCTTTCACCTGATCAGATGCATCACTTGATCTAAAAAACATGGTTCCTCGTGGGCAAGAGACAAGAAAGTTTATGAGAGTACGACCCTTCTGATCGGTCCATCCATCTGACATGATAGTGCATCCTGTTCTGACCCATGACTGTTTGAAGTCCTTCAAGTATTCTTCTATTGACACTATCTCCTTTTGCAAAAGAGATCCCCTCAAGTCATGCATACTAGGGCCTTTGAAGCCTTTACCAGCAGCTATAACAACATCCCACATAGGTTGGTAATAAGAAGAGCGTGCAGCATTGAAGGGGAGATCAACATCATACCACCATCTAGCTGTGTACTCATGGGCAACTTCTTTGTATTTCTTTTTCCAATGGTCATCTAAGGTGGGGTGAACATGTGTTGGAGGCATATGAGAAGCATTGGCACTAGCTGAGGATGTAAAATAGCTTTGAATGCCACCCTTCTTTTTTGATTAACCTTTCTCTTGTGTAGTATCGGAGGGGGCAACATACCCAAAAGGATCCCTAAGATCGGTAGAAGGGATAGATGAAGAGCCTTCAATTGAACTCAGAGCATAGGTCCCACCCATCATTTCAGCAAGCCTCCTCTTCTTTCCTACTTCTTCCTCTATCTCTTTTTGCCTAGCCTTAGTCTCTTCAAACTTCTTAAAATATTTTTGCATATCAGCTCTAATTTGTCCAATGACATCTAATGGAACTTCACATGCCTTCACTTGCCCTTTGATGGCAACCAAGTGTTGTTTAAGCTTGTAAATTCCACCACCCTTAATCAATTTCTTGGAATACTTGCAATACATAACCCCATCAACAACATCTACATGGGCCCATGCCAGATCTTTTGCTTTTGAGGCCATTTCAGAATCCAGATAAGCTGAAAGTTGAAACCATAGAAGAAAAAATCGGTGATTTTTCGTCGACTTTCCGAAAAATCGCGAGGTTTAAGGGTAGCCGATTTTTAATGCCGAAAAAATCTCGATGTTTACTAAAAATCGCGCCGCGCGTGGTACTGAAAAAATCGGCGATTTTTTCTAAAAAATCGCGCCACGAAAGGTAAAATTGCGGGTCTGTCCGGAAACGAAAATGGGTTTCTTAAAATTGATTTTCGGGTTTTGTTTATTCAGTGTGCTAGCAGTATTGGCTATGGGGGGTTAACCGTTTTGATTCACTGCGCAGTGCGCGCGATCTTGATAACTGCGGCCTGCGGGTGTGCGTGATGCACAGACCCCGACCCCGACCCCGACCCCGACCCCGACCAGACTCCTCGGCGCTCGCAGTTCATTTTTAAAAAATTTTAATATACAGACCCCGGCCGGCCCGCGGGTGTGCGTGATGCACAGACCCGACCCCGACCCCGACCAGACTCCTCGCGGTGCGCTGTTTTTTAAATTTTTAATATACTATATGTTATATATTATATATTATATAATATATATGTTATATATATGTTAATATATAATATATATGTTATATATAATATATAATATATAATATATATATATTATAAATTTAATATTTTTAAAATTTAAAATTATATATTATATATAACATATATATTAAATTATATATTATATATAACATATAACATATATATTATATAATATATAACATATATATTATATAATATGTAATATATATGTTATATATATTATATATTATAAATTTAATATTTTTAAAATTTTAAATTTTAAAATTTTAAATACTGTTTTTAAAATTTAATATAATTTATAATGCTATTTTAAAATTTTAAAATTTTAAATGCTATTTTTACAGTAAATTTAATATTTTTAAAATTTAAAATTTTGTAAATTTTATTTAATAAATTTAATAAATTTTATTTAATAAATTTGATTTAATAAATTTTTAAATTTTTAAATGCTATATATAGTCTTTATTTAATAGTCTTTAAGTACTGTTGCGGATATGAAAAGAGGTGCCAGGAATATCCATCAAAAGAAAGCTTGTAGGTTTTTTACTTTCTCCTCTCCAGTTCACTATGTAATTTGTTCTGAAGAAAAATGGTCACATTACTGTCTATCAGAGACAATGTTGTTAGATATCAATGCAAAAATATGAACTGGAATAGAGAACTTAGAAGCACAATAGTCACAGAACATAAGCTTATTAAAATCAATGACATATATATAAAACAAAATAGTAGATGCTGAACAATAGTAGCTTATTAAAAGCAATGACATGAATTCAGGGGAAATAAATATCAGATTTTTTACAGCCAACAGAAAGCTAGATTTCCACACTATTAAACCATTTAACAGCTGCAACAAGGAGATTTCAGTTATAAAAGGAAGGAATATTGACAAGTGGTCGATGCATCTACTCCCTTATTGGCAGTGGCACCGAGTCCCTCATTGGCACCTAGTTCCTCATTGGCACCTAGTAGTACAGGGCCAGGACCTTCTACTGTCAGGATTGACTTTCATGTCTCATATTATGTTTGGCATGCCTACATGATATCTATCAGTGTTTTTTCTATATTTATGTGTCAATGTATTTATTTGATGTCATTGTTGCTTTATATGCTTAAAATAATGAAAAAAATGAATATATTTTGTTTTTTTAAATATTTGCCGCGGTTTGCCGATTTTTGCCGATTTTTTCCGTCGATGTTGCCGAGAAGATGTTTTCTGGACCCTTGCCGATTTTTTGCCGATGCCGATGTTTTCTACTATGGTTGAAACAACAACGAGCATTAATTCCTCAAAAAAACATAATAAAAAAAGTTAAAACAACATTAATTCCTCAAAAAAAAAGTCTAAGTTCTAACATGGATATGATGGATCATCATAGTAGCCACATTTTTAAAATTTCATTGAGAACTAAAAACTTTTAAATGCATTGTTATTTGATCATAGTAGCCACATTTTTTTAATTTCAAAGTTTGAAAGGGTTAGGCAAAAAATGTCATATATGTTATCTTTAAGTTTGTTTTTGGGAGAATCAAGACCTATTTGAAAAATAATTTGGGAGAATCAAGGCCAATTTGTCATATATATTATATCAAATTGACAGTAGTCCAAGTCTCTTCTATGATTGCTGTTCTCTAGCATAAAGCACCAAATTGACATTACAAATTTAACCTGCTAGTTTGAACAGTAACAATGTGGTGAAATCATGTTTGAACATTCAAAACTGAATCGATTCACACCAATGCAGCTGAACTGAAGCTGGATATAGTATCAATATTTTATCTTTATGTTTCCTTGAAAGAATAGTCAAGGGTCATGTGGCAAAAAACTGACAAGAATTGTCATACTGAAAATTATTTATTGGTATGGATTCTGGAAATTAAAGATTGGTTAGCCACAAAAACACGCATAAATGTAACCAAGCTAGTACAAAGTACAATGATGGAATATGGCTATTTATAATTTTGGCATTTACTCACTTGTTTGCTGACTGTCCAGACTCCACAGTGCTGCGGCATGCCCACTCCAAACTTGACTGTACACTGTCCAGACTCCACAGTGCTGAGTGTTGCGGCCTACCCACTCCAAACTTCAAAGCTCTGCTGTTAAGCGGCAAGCCACTGTCCACAGTGCTGCCCACTCCACGAGTCCACAGTCCACACCTCGTCCAAGTCCTTGGCAGTTGGCACTTGCTCCACGATTTCAAGTTTTCAACATTCAACCAAATAAAATGATTCTCGACCGGTCCAAGTTTTGTTTTGTAGTTGTGCATTAGGTTAGGGAATAGGATAGGTTAGGAGTCAGGACTTAGGTTAGTGAACCGTTTAGGTTAGTAAACATTTAAAAAATAAAAAAAACAAACTAAAAAATAAAAAAAATGTGACTTTTTCCAAACCAGACGGGTCAGGACCGAAATCGGTCGGTTGGATCGGTTAGTTACTGAACCGGACCGGTTTGGTACCAAACCGGTCGATTCGGTAACTAACTGGTCCCCGATTTGGTATCTAACTGGTCCTCGATCCAGTTAACCTGCTGGTTTGACTCGGTTTGGTTCCAAACCGGTGAACCGGTCGGTTCCGGTTCCGATTTAGCTGATTTTTCAAACTATGTGTTCAACACTACACCAACAAAGATGCAGCCTAACTGGACCCCACAGTCTTTTTCTAGTAGTTCCTGCTTTCCTTGGAATTTGCCCACTACTTGTTAGATTCGTTACGCTGGATTTTCGTAATGTTCGAGGGTTGTGAGTATTAATGTGAATTGGATTAGAATGTGAAAATTTAAAGAATCTACAACTGTTTCTGGGTATCCTAATAGGGTAGAGCATACACAGTGTAGTAAAAATGTTTGTTTCGATTTTATTAATTGTGAACAAGAGCCATTGTAACAACCCTTTGACAAAGAGCACTCTTGATTTGCCTTATGGCGAGATTCAAGAGATTTATAAAAGCAAAAGCTGCTAAAGTAAAAGAGATAAAACTAAACAATAAACTCTTCGACAGAGAGCGCTCTTGATCCACCTTTCGGTGAGATTCAAGAGATTTGATGTTATTTTTCTTTTAACCATTTATATAAAAACAAGAAAACTAATCTAAGACAAAAAGGTAAAACCTCTTCGATAGAGAGTGCTCTTGATCCACTTTTCAGTGAGATTCAAGAGACTTTGGGTTCTTTTCTTTTTTAACAATTTATATGAAATAAGAAAGCTTTAAAAACGATAAAGCAAAACTATACTAGCAAACTTTTATAAAAGCAATAAGACTAGCTTTTCCTATTCTACTCTAAGAAATTATTATGCAGGTATAAAGCAAAGAAAATGGACAATGGACGATACAGGCCAATGTTGCATGACTTGGACTCGGCAAAGACTCGGCTGGCATATGACTCGTCGACTCGAGAAAGACTCGGGCCAGACTCGGTAATAAGGAAAAAAATAAAATATGGCGCATTATCTCATAAACATAATCAAATTTTGTTTGCAAAAATTTAAATAGTGATCATAGATTCACTAATTATAAACCATAAACCATAAGCCATAAACCATAACCATAAACCATAAGCCATAAAGTTTAAACCATAACCATATACCCTATACCATAAACGATATACCATAGTGATTTAAAAATCAGAAATGGTAGCAAGTTCAAAATTCAGTCTCATAACAGAAATAGAAAACAAAAATAGACAATGTCTCCATGTACTCGAGTCTCATGCCTAACTACGAGTACGCCTGAAATATGCCCTCGAGGAGCTAGTGCCAACATCGACAGACTGAAGCAACTGTGAAGCAGGTGTATTTGGAGTTTCCATTTGAGAATATGGCATACTAGAGGAATCCTGAGTCTCTTCATCAAGCCAACTGAAATCTTCAGGGAACTCCTCCTCCACAACCCACTCAGACTCTAAATCAATATCATCCAATAAAATTGGATTTAGGTCCTTTGACTGCATTTGTTTTGTGAGTAGTTGAAGGTTGTAGTAGATGAAAACCAACTTCTCCAACCTCTCATGCTCCAACCTGTTCCTCTTTTTGCTGTGGATGTGCTCAAATACTGACCAATTGCGCTCACAACCTGAAGCGCTGCAGGGTTGACTTAAAACTTTGATAGCAAATTCTTGTAATTGTGGTGCCTTAGTGCCACAATCTATCCCACCAATTGGCTGCAAAAATTAAAAACATAAAAAATTACAAGTTTTGCAATGCCAAAATTGAAAAGATAACTAGCAAATTTAAAAGCTAAGCTCAAACTTCTAAGTTATAACAATTTAGTTTTTACAAATTGAATTTTACATGGCATTTTCTTGTCTTTGAGTCGTTGGGTTGAGCTGAATCCAAACATGCCAAATGCTGCTTTGTACATATCACGTTGCAAGTTGATTTTGTCCTGAATTTCTGGATCCGGGTACATCTTCTCAATGCATATCATGACACCTCTCATCACTTCAAGATCGCCTTGAATGCTAGAGTTTGGATTATAGAATAAGTTCGAGTTGAGATATGCTCCTGCAGCATGAAATGGTGAATGTAGCTGCCTGTCCCACCTGGAATCAATAATCTGCCATATAGGGAGATAGTTTGATGAATCCCCCTTATAGTAAGCCTTGATCGCCTCTTTGGCCCTATCCATGCCCTCATAGATGTATCTCATTGCAGGTTTCTCTCCATCTGTGATCCTCAAGACTTTTACAAGTGGCTAAGTGAAGCCGACAATTTCAGTGACTTTCTCCCACAAACCATCTCCTAAGAGAGATAGCTTCACAGCAATTGCATCTGGTTTTGTGCTATCTTTCCAATGTATCCATTCCTGGCTACAACACATCTGTCTCAAAGCTTGGTACTCATTCAAAAGGCTTTGGAGGGAAAGAAAGGTCATGGTAAACCGCGTGATAGCAGGGCGATTGAGTTCACCTTGTGTGTATTCCCTCATCAAGTTCAAGACCCAAGCATGGTTATACATATACTTGGTTATATGTTTGCACTCTTGCACCACATCTTGCACCCATTCCATCTTCCCAGTGTCCTCCAGCATCGAGTCTATGCAATGGGCATCACATGTAGGCCAAAAGATGGTGGGATATTTTGTAGAAAGCAACCATCCAGCTGCCACATAATTTGTAGTGTCGTCCGTGACTACCTGAACAACAGTTGCCAGCCCAACTTCCTCCACAACATCAGCCAACAATGAAAAAATCAGATGTGCATCCTTTACATGCGAGGATGCATCAATGGATTTTAGGAACATGGTTCCCTTAGGGCAAGTTATAACAAAATTAATGATTGTTCTGCCCCTTTGATTTGTTCACCCATTCAACAAAATTGTGCAACCTGTAAACTTCCATGACTTTTTAATGGTCTCCAATTGTTCCTTAACACACTCGAGCTCCTCATCTAACTCTTTCCCTTTAAGTGCATTATAGGAGGGGGCTTTGTATCCAGGGCCAGCACTTGCAATGGCATCTACCATGGGCTGATAAAAATAAGACTTTGCATAGTTAAATAAAAGGCTGTTATGGTACCAAAACCTGCTCACAGTCATATCCGCTTCTTTCCTTTTCTTTTCATTGAAGCTCTCCAAGGATGGTTGAGATCTCAGAGTCGTACGAGGAAGGAAGAAAGAAGAAGTTACACTTTTTTTGCTGCAATAGCGGATGTGGACCCCCCTGTACTTGGAGTTGCATCCGGTGGTCCCATTGAGGATCTTCCTATCATAGAAGTTTCAAACTTGTATCTTTACCTCTTTTCAGTTTGTTCTCTAATGGCATCCAAAGCAGCTACCATTTCGGCTGTGACTTCATCGAGGCATTTGTCACAAACAACCACATCTTTGCAAACAATTCTTGCTAGATAGTACTTCAACTTGTTTATGCCCCCGGACATTTGGGCAGTGCAGAAATTGCAAATGACCCTATGGTCATCATTGGGATTCACTCTGACACAATACTTCCATGCCGGATCAAGAGGCCTTTAAACCTTAGGTGCCATGGAATCTGGATTACAAAAAAAAAGGTTTATTAAAATCTAAACTTTAGTATTCTAAAATTTAAAATTTAAATTCATATTTTAAATTTTCTTAATTGCTTAAGCCTTAAACTTTGAAGAATTTAAAAAAAATTGTGGCCTTGTTGGCCGAGATACTCAGCCATAGGGCCTGTGGGCAGGGGTGTGGCACCTAATGGGCTGAGATACTCAGCCACAGGGCTTGTGTGTTGAGTAGAGTAACACTTTGCTCAGCACACAGGCCCTGTGGTTGAGTATCTCAGCCACTCAGGTGCCACAAAATTCAGCCACAACACTTCTGAAAAAATGAAATAATAATAATTTAATTTTTAAAACAATTTCAATTAAAAATTAAACTTCAAAACATAATGAAATGAAGTCTTGTGGCTGAGTATCTCAGCCCACAGTCCCCTGTGTGGCTGAGATAGTCAGCCACAGGGCTTCATTTCATTATGTTTTGAAGTTTAATTTTTAATTGAAGTTGTTTTAAAAATTAAATTTTAAACCTACACCCTTCTAAACCTAATTACTAATAGTAATAACTAATAACATATTAAAACTGCTACCTAGTTAAACTATTACATAAAATTTTCCAAGAACCTAGTAGGTAGTAAGTTAGTAGCTATATAAATGCATTTTACTACCTAGTTAAAAATGCATGTAACTTAAAAAATATTATAGTTACTATCCTAGTAACTATTACCTAGTTGTAAATATCACATGATTTTCTTTTTAGATTATGTTTACTGTAACTTAAAAATATTTATAGTTTAGTTTTAGTCTAGACTCTAAATTGTAAATTTTTGAAGTTACAGTAAACATAATTTAAAAAAAAAATTAAAACTAAAGTCTAAAACTACAGTTTTGTTTAGTTACATAAACTATCACATAATTAAAAATAAATTACAGTTTAGTTACGATTCAGTGTTCACTAACCTAGAACTTCGAAGACCACCGAACTGCGTAGTGCGGAGACCTTGTCCACCCCAGCCTCGTCCTTGTCCACCAGAGCTCGTCCATGACCATGACCTCGGCCTCGTCCACCAGAGCTCTTAGTTTTCTTCTAAGTTCTCAGCTGGCGATGGGATGACCCAACAATGACGTCTCCTGCAATATATAACCTCTACAAGGTAGTATTTCCCTCCAAATCGAGTCGGCGAGGTCTGTGAGGTCGCATTTCATGCTCGCGAGGTCTCATTTCAGGTCCGCGGCTTCTTTTTCCGGTGATTCCGGCAGGATTGACTTTGCGGCCAACAAGGTTCTTTTCTGGCGACTGTGTGGCGAGTCTTCCAAGTCCGCACCGTGTTCGTGGCCGATTCTTTGCTGGTTACTCGTAGCATAGATCCACTCGTCCAGACTTGCGAGCACTCGCTGAGTCCCGGTGAGTGGTGCTTCACTGATACAGGCTTCCCCCAAATGGGGAAAGTGGGGTGTGGGAGCCTTTATCCCACTTGCTCTTTATTATTTTTTTACAATGCCTCTGATGTTTTTGTCTTTTCTTGAAAGCACAAGGTGAGAAAGGGGAATGAAAGAAGAGGGAAGTGCTTTTTGTTTGCTTCTAGCCTTTGGGCTTTCTTGATTCTCCTGAAAATAAGAGCTTTGAACACTAACTTGTTAAGAGTTAGTCAAAAATAAAATAAATAAAAGAACAAACAAAGATCTAAAGCTAAGCTCTAAAAGAAACCAAGTTTTTAGAATGAGAACTAGGAGTAAAATAGAAGACGAAGGAGAAGAAATAAAACCAAGTGAGAAGCTATGAATCGAGAGAGAGAGGATGAAAGAAGGTCACAAAGAAGAGCAAAAAGAGGGCAGAAAACAAGCAAAGGAGGGCTGCAAAAGAGGGCAACAAGAGAGAAGGAGGAGCAGCAAACAAGCAAAAAGAGGGCAACAAAAGAGTAGAAAGAGGGCAGCAAAAGAGAGCTGCAAAAGAAGTAAAAAAGGGCTGTAAAAGAGGGCAGCAAGCAAGGAAAAAGAGGGCAGTGAACAAGAGGAAGAAGGTTTGGAGAAAAATGGGAAGCTTGAAATCCAAACCTTGCCTAACCAATTTTAAGAATTAAAAAGTTTACTTCAAAGGTGAATAAGAGAGATAGAACCACTTAGATCTTTGGATCTTTGAAGCAACCTTGGATCTCATGTAGCAAATAATTATTGAATTATATACTTGGTTCCAAGAAAAGGAGATGCAAACTAGCTCGTCCTTTTACTTGGTAGAATGGAGTGACCTGCAAACAAAGAACTCATACACTTGCCAAAAAGGGGATTAGATCATGTACCATTCACTAATTGAAATCAAAAGCAACATGGAATACAACTGAATAAGACAATGCTCTTTTAGATCTCTAAGAGTAAATCGGTAAATAGATAACTTGAAACTACAAATATCTATTCTTATGTGCCTATAAAAGCCTTCTAAAGCATTCATTAATAACCCCAAATTGACAAAGCACGAGAAAAATTTAAATTATATCACCTCATCCATCAAGCACATGCATCGAAAAAACCACACCACATGAGCCTCCAAAGCCTTTCTTTATTTCGATGGTTGCATGAAAGCATCAAGCATTACAAAAAGTTTCACCAGAGGTTCTTTGCCAAAAATATCCACCCTGAAGAGGGAGTAGAGACCCCTTATTTATACACAAAGGAAGAGAACTAAGCAACCCTAGCGAATTGCAAGACGAAGGGGCGCAACCACCAAATAGCTGGAGCTTACTGGCTTGATTTGAAGTTGAACTAGACTCCGATAGTTGTGATTGGGGTGGGGTGGCCTCCACCTAGGCAAGGCGCCCACCCTATCACTTTGGAATGATCTCTCAACCAATAAAAACGTGCCAAGGAGAGAATTCACCCATGCTAGGTTAGGAAGGCGCAAATCCCAAGGCTGAGTTAGTTGCAGTGCTCTAAGACCGACTCAGATTAGATGGGCGGTGATTGGAATCTTCCTAGATGCTCTTTGCCATGTCATTTAGCTCTTTACTTTATTCAATTTGGACTATTTTGGAGAGTTTTTGATTTATCTCCATTTTTTTATTTCTCTGATTATTTTAATTAAATATTCCTCATTTATTAATTTTGAGAAAATATTTAATTAAGTGCAAAATAATGATTAGAAACTTAGGATAAGTGGGTCTAGGGGTTAAATGGGTACTTTGGCTTAGAAAACAAGCACTCATTTGTCAAAATCCACCCCCAAACCACTTAATTATTACATTTTGAAAAATATCAATTAAACCATAGGAAAAATGGCTTAATTAATTGAAAAATTTAATTATTTAAAAAATAAAAAATAAAAACACGAGGACGTCCGCTAAATTTTTTTTCGGACAATGTTTTAACACACCTAGGGACCTAGGAAATGACCATAGGACATACCAATAGTGTCTAGTAGGTTCATATTTTACAGTTGGATTCTAATAGCCCCCCAAAGCCTAACCACCAAATTCGGGCATTCCAACTTTGGAGGTAGGAGAAAAACTCATCGACTATTACTCGGCTAAAGGCAAAGAATAATCGACAAGGGAAAAAACACCTTGGAATACCTTATTTGATTGTTATTTCTATGGGAACCAAGCCACTTAAGACCCCCCTACTAGCACACTTTATTACAAACCCCATGGGGTATGGTCATTTCGACAAAAAAAACATAAAAGGCTAGCCAAAACAGGCTAAGTCTGGAACAATCTGAACTTCTAAACTCTGGAAATGAACATGCATCATGTTCAATAACTGGCGGCTTAATAGAAAGTTCAACTATTGTGCAAAATAGTTGGTAACACAGTACAATGATAATACAATTTAAAACATAATTTTCATCTCTTCCAACTTGAACACTCCTTAGGGATCACTGTGTTAAAGTTGGTCCTCGAGATGCAAGATGCAAGAAAAATAAGCAATAACAATAGTACTATAAAAGAGAAACTACTAAACAAAGCTAGTAAACATTATTAACAACAAAAGGAGGACAATGCTGGTTTAGGCCTTCCTTATACTCAGATATCTTTTAGGATCAGACCTTGTCTTTTGAAGACAAGTCACTAGAGGAACAAAGGATCTACCTTGAGAGAGAAATAGTAGGTAAAGTTAGACAAATATAGACCTCAAGATGCTCGGCCAAACCAGTCCAGGAAAGAGAGTGGAAACTTCAAACCCTAGAACACGTGGCAACAATTGCATGAAGTTAATGCCACCTTCTAAACATGCCCAGAAGATCACAGATTCGACCTAGTAGTTTATTGCTAAATCCTAGCAACCCAAGTTAGCAGACCAAGCATCCCAAACAAGTAACAACCCAGGTTTGTATCCCACTAAAAGATCATAGTCCAAGTTTGTAGCCCATGGGGAGGTTACAGTTCAAGTCTGCTAGCAGTAGGAGGTCACGACTTCAGGATAGGAAAGCCAAACAATTTAAAGCCTAGGTTTGTCACATCCACATAGGTCATGACCCAACTTAGGACCTAACACAAAGGTCACAACCAAGTATGAGGAAGTCACGACTCAACTCCAGACAACCCTAGCAGGTCATGGCTCAGTCTAGGAGCATCCCAAGTTAACTACCCAGCTCAACACGACTCAAGCAAGGGGCAACACAAGTCATGAATCAACTTAGCAGTATACAAGAGGTCACGACCCTAGCAGTAACAAATCACATTTCAATTTTGGGCAGCCAACAAGGCTCATGACCCTAACCCACCAGCTAGCAGAAGGTCACGACTGAGTCTAGCAGCCAGAAGGGGATCAACGTTGAGTGTAGTAGTTAACAAAGAGGCCATGGTTCAACACAAACAACACACCTAGGTCATGGCTCAATTTAACCAACAGTATGGTGGGCATGGCTTGCTTAAACAACAACAAGGAAGTCACGAATCAGCCGAAGTACATCATACATGTCACGTCCCAACAACACCAAACACTAGCAACAGTAAAGACTCAAGACGTCAAGCAAAACCAACAACAACGAACCCTAGAGCAGACAAAAAATCAGATCTGAACTTCTCTCTTGTCAAGACACAAACAAAATGAAGTTTAGGACTTAATTTATATCTTGACATGCTTTGAGGAGGTTGCCAATCACTACATAAAATAATATTAAGTTGACTTAGAAGGTTATCAATGGTCAAGTGGTTATACAAAAATAAAACAATAAAAGTTAAGTCATCATAGAAAGAAGGTCAAGGTACCACAATCAAGAAGGCTCTAGGACCAATAGGGAACCATAAGACCATAAGTCAGCAATAGGGCTCGCATCGAGGTGGAAAGACAACCCTTTCACCCACAAGACCAAGGTGTACCATCAAGCTGGGGAAACAAGACCAAGAACTTTTACTCTTTCTCTCTCAAGGTATATTGTCCACATGTGTTCCATACAATAACTATGAGTTTTATCATCACGGTATAAGGAAGGTCTAAACTGTATGATGTGATCCTTTGGTCCTCCACACTAGTCCTAAAGGTCAAGTGCTAGTGACATCATCGAGGGGTGGTCGGTCCCTTGAGAAACAACCTAGCAATAACGGTTTAGGAGATGAGGACATCACACATCATCATCTTGGTCAACTTGACTAAGATGCACCTAGTTAACTGAGCAGGTAATTATCTGCAGGAACTGCTTGGTTTGTTGATTTTTCTGAGCAGCATCGAGAGCCATTCTCTTAGGAGAATGGAGACATCTGGTCCGGGACCAGGATGTGGAACCAGTCCAGTACTGGAGAACTCAACTTTGAGTTGAATGACCATTTTATTGAATGAGGATATCTCCTCATTCAATATCTCCTTGATGTTTCCAAAGATTGTCGATATCTCCATTTGTTGAAATTTGTTAATGAATGGTAGATGTGCAAATTTATGAACAAATCACAGCAATGGGCAGTCTGTTGCTGTTGCCAACAAGCAAAGATCTTTTTGAATTGAAAATGTGCAACAATTTTAATTTAGAACCACAACAAATCATCCTCATGACGGACATTATGTCTTGCTTGAACGATTTCAATGTTAAAACAATTGGATTGTAAATGCCCTAAAATTCCAGAGTGGAACCTTTGAGGTTTTGGTGGAGGTTTAATTTATTGAGCAATTAAAATCATTGACCATTATGTGCCATAATTTAGTCTTCACTGTTTAGGTTAAATTTTAAGACAATACTTATAATAAACACTTCATTGTTTTATTAAGAAGGGCTACTTGCCCCAACACAAGATTGGAACCATACGCTGGACATAATTGTTCCATACCATGTTCATATGTTAATTCAGCTGTTGTATAAGAGAGCGACCTCCAGTTTTGCTCTCCATCAAAAAATCTTGAGTTCACTACGTGTCACCATGCTCATCGTTGTTGTACTTCGACTTTCTCCATTTTTTTATAGTTCCAGTCCAAGCTTACTGCCATTCATTTTGCAGGTATCACATACCATACTGGATCTATTATTCTTAGAGAAACTCTACATTGACCTCTCCTTACTTTCATGTGTGCAAGATTGCCTATTGATGTCATCTTTTCATCCAGATAGACAACTTTCACAAATTCTTTCACCCCATACTCTCACAGGCGTTTCTTCTCTGCAGGTTGAGTCTCTCTCCCCCATCTATATGTGCTTTAGCCTTTTTCCAGTCTTCCCTGATGGCATTATCAACTTAACACTTGTCTACAATTATCAATAATGCTGACTGGATCCAATCATCTGGCAGCTGAGCACAACTCGGTACTAGTTTAGAATCTAGATGCACAAAGAATAATGAACATAGAAATAGGTCACACCACATCAGCGATGAACTTATGAAGATGAAGATTGATGACTGAAATTGCTTAAAGGCCAATCAGAATATGTGTAATTTCCCCTGGACAAATAGAGCTCGAGGTTCAACCTCTGTGCAATAGTACTTTCTACTCGGAATGAATAGTTCTGCATTAAGCCTTTTTTTGATGGGTAGTCGAATTGAACTTCTAGAAAGTCTGTTTCTCATTTCGACCTTGTCTTTGTCATTGCTCATTTAGAAGGGTGTAGATCTGTGTTCTATTCGTTTAGGCAACGTGGCTTCTTTGCACGATTGTTGGCTTCTGTTCTTCTTTTAACAAGAGTCACAATCATATAGAACATGTCATAACACCAAGACATGTCCATCTTAGGTTACACCTCCCATTGGTCACTACCGTGGAGCTACCAGGGTCTTAAGGCCACAAGGGATTTGATACCAAATGTTTGGTTTAAGATTTAACAACAAATACACTCAAAACTTATATGAAGCAAGAGACACTACAATGAAGCATGACTCGGCCAAGCCTCGCGGGTACTCGCGAGTCTGCCTGAGTCAGACCTGAAAACGAGTAACCGGCCCATACTCGTCGGCAAACTCGCCAACTCTGCAATAATCGTAGAACTCGGGAGACTCACCCAGACTGGACACTTACTCGGCCAGATTCGTCCATGACTCGGCACATACTCGAACTTCTACCAAAAAATCAAATTTGTTTGGGTTTAACTTCGGCTCTTGAAATTTGCCCACATTTGGCAATGCCTTATTTTTCCAGACTTTCGCTGCTGAAGAGACAGGATGAGTGGTGGCTTTCTCCAATCGCAGTCACACAGTTTCCCACCGGGTGACCTGTCAACGGTTTCCTTACAGGTGTAGTCTTATCAGCGTCGTCATTTCAAATGACTCATTTGTATTCTGGTAGTCGCGCGGCTTCTTATTGATGGCCACTATGGGGCGTCTTGTCTTTGTTGCCCTCCGTTTTGCGCATTCACCTCCCGATGGATTAAGTTAATGGTTTATACTTACAGTTTAAATCTTAGATATTTGAATTCATATATTGTGGGTCTAACAATGTGATATTTCATTTTTAGCTTTATTATTATATTTTTAGTTAAAGGTTAAATACCTAGAGGTTATAAAATATTATATAATATAGGTTAAAATCTATATATGTTATAATATATTATATACTTTACTTTTACTCAAATATAATATGCATTATATACAAACTTTAGGAATATATAAATATATTCCTAAAGTTTGTATATAATGCATATTATATTTGAGTAAAAGTAAAGTATATAATAAGAATGCATTATAAAAATTAAAATATAATTGAAGGATCATATATATATGAGGATTCATTATAAAAATTAAAATATAATTGAAGGATAATATATAGATGAATTATAATTTACCAAAATTTACGATATTTTAAGTATTTTTCTATTTGCTGAGTCTTGCCGAGTTTGTCCCGAGTCCCTTCCGAGTCTTTCCCGAGTCGATGAGTCACATGCCAGCCGAGTTTTTGCTGAGTCCGAGTCATGCAACATTGGTTTACACTCAAGGAACCCACCCTCGAAAGGGAAATTCTATAGAATCATTCATCACCTATGTGTTTTTTTTCTGTACAGTAGGTCCCTTTATATAGAATAGGTGAGCATAACAATATGTCATAATAAGATATTAAAGTCAACCATTTCCATAACTATCTCTAATAATTTCTCTCTAAATCGCTCAACTAATTTTATGAATGCCTCATCCCTAACTTATCGGATTATCCTCATTTTTGATACATATGTAGACATTGTGTGTGGTCTGTTTCATTATAAGTCTTGTTGTCCACCGATTGCACACCAGCAGCAGAAATCTTTCGAAAGCTGTCTCCTCACTTAGGAAAGTGGGAGAGGTGTGACCTTGGGGGCAAGCACAGAGCTAGGTACTATCACCTACTCTTAGCTCCTCCGTTTAGGCTAACTCCTAACGAAGCCAAGGGGGGTAGTCTCTATAAAAGAGTTTACTAAGGCTCTTAAGGTTGTTAAAATGTTTTTAGGTTACGGATGCAGATGGGTGTTATTTAGGAGTTTAATGTGATTAGAAGTGTTTGCTTATTAAGAGAATGATGATTAACCAGAAGCAATCCACGTTGCTGACAAGAGATTACACAAATAAGCAAACATTCCAGACTTTTAACTAAGCATTCAAATATAATCAATTGAAATGGACCATAGACAGTTGATCAAGATAGAAAATTAATCAAATATAACAAAGGACCAGTGCCTTATGGAGTCAAATAAATGCATGAAATAAAATCTAGGAATTAAGCTAGTGAGTATTAGGCTTTGCAAGTGCTCTTGGTAGATTTTAAGAGTTTTTAATAGTGGTCTTGCTTACGGTAGCTGGATGTCCTAATCGGAAATACCTTCAGTGGCTCCGTTCGAAGACATGACGGACCTGTCTGGGATCACAGGTAAGTGTTCAATAACTTAACTACTTGTGCCCAGATTGGGTAGCCCGACGCCCACACTTGGAATTTGCCCACATGCCTCGGTATTTAAACGAAACAACGCCGGTGCGTTGGTTATGGGGGAAAAGTTTTAATTAAGTTACTCTTGTGGGGTTTAAAGATCCAGTGCCGTTTTTGGGTATTCCGATCAGAGATCGGTCAAAGCATACTCCGGCAAGGAGGGAAGGGAGTTAATTAATTAAAAGGGTGTGTGTGTTGAAGATTTTATTAAGTTGATTAATTAGACTCTCCGACAGAGAACGCTCTTGACCTTGTCTTATGACGAAGGTTCAAGAGTCTTATCTAATCTAGATGAGACTAATGCAAGGATGATGCAAATACTAAGATGCTCCCCGATAGAGAGTGCTCTTGACTTGTGTTTCTGCAAGTTCAAGAGTCTTACTTAAGAGTTAATTGATTAAACAAATGTGAACAAGAAGCTAAGATGAGTTATTAAACTCTCCGCCAGAGAGTACTCTTGATCCACCTTATGGTGTGATTCAAGAGATTTAAGCAGTTGATTTACTTAGAAAGATAAACAATTTAAAATAGAATAATCAACTTAATTAATGAATTAGATGTGATGGATTAACAATTATTCTAAGAATAAGATGCAAATAATGATGAAGACAAGCAAATCTAACCTAAGCATACACAAGTAAACACAACACAAGCCTCCCCAAATGGGGGAGGATGAGAGTGGGGACTTAAAAACCCCACTCAAACAAAAGTACTTTATTGAAATTATTACAAATTGCCTTTAGGAATTTAATCCTTGAAAGGGCTTTTCAAATAAAAGCATACAACTCTATTATCATTAAAATTTGCGTAAAAAAAAAGGAGAGTGGTTTTACTTTTACTTGAAGATCCTTCTGAAACCTGTGAAAAGGGAAAAGAGAAGAAGTTTGAATGAGAGCCAAAAGAGCGAAGGAAAAGAGGACTTAAACAAAAGAAGATGAGGAAAAGAAGGCAAGAAAACAAAGAGAAGGTCAAAATCAAAGAAAGGGAGGGATAGGGCAGCCAACTATGAAGCTAAAGGAGGACAAAAATTGAAGAAAACGGGGTAGTGAAAGAGAAAACAAATGGCTGTCATAAAAAATACAAAACAGGGCAGCGAACAAAAAGTGGAAGAAAAGGCCAATAACAAGGTTGAAGAAGGCCCAAAAACTAGGGCAAAAAGAGGCAAAAAGGGAAGGAAGACTAGGGCACACTAGGGCTGTCCAAAATGAAGAAAAAGGATGGTAAAAGAGAGAAAAAACAAGGCAGCGATGAAGAAAAAGTGAGAAAAGGCAAACAAGTCAAGGAGGAAAGGGGCTAGCAAGCAAGGAAACAAAAGAAGTCAAGGAGCAAAGGGAGAACTAGAGGAAGGAAGTTCGGTAACCAAGAAAGTATTTAAATTTATGGATGGAACCCAAGAGAGAGAGTTAGATTCCCAGCTTTCTTTTTGTATTTTGAAGAAGAAGATCTTTGTAGGTCCTGCAATGAAAGTGTTAGATCAAAAATGTTGCTTGAAGCCTGGGATAGAAGTAGCTGAGCTCACACCCTTCTTCAACCTGTGAAGCCTGAAAACACACTACAACTTAACACAAAAACGTGAGATTAAAATATATGCTAGTATGCTAAGAAAATTGAATTATGATCAACATTACGTATATACTGATTACTCATGTCCATCAAAATTACTAATCTACTTCGCATAAACAATCAAGTTGAACTATAAATCATTGTTCTACTATGCCAACAATGGCCCTCTTGAGCTAACAAATAAACAATTAAATCTCACATAAGCATTAATGAAATAGGGTTTAGAGACAATATCACCTCAACCAATTGCAAAGAACTACCACATCCAAGAGCTCATGGACCTCCAAAGTCTGATTTTTATTAACAAATTAAAGCAAATGCTTGATACAATTTTCTCAGAGTAACTCTGCTACAAAAGTCCATCCTAATAGAGCTCAAAGAGCTTCTATTTATACAAAGAGAGAAGGCTAAAACCCTAAAACCAAACTAAGAGTAACACCGAAGTAATTGAATGAGCTCAGCATGATCATTTGGAGTTGAACTGAGCTGCAACTGAGTTGTAACTGAGTGCTGGAGTAATGAGGGGGGGTGAGGTGGCTCATCCTCCCTCGTAATGATCACCCAACCAATAGATAACCCACACCTCAACCAAAAAACGGATTTGACTAAAGAGGGCAAATTTCTGATTGATAGTTCAACTGCTACACTCCGATACTTGATCTGAAACTGACCGATATTGATGGAATCATCATAAATTCTTCATGCCATGTCGTTTAGCCCTTTATTTTATTCAATTTGGTTAATTTTGGAGAGTTTTTGATTTTCTCGAAAATATTCATTTTTAATATTTTAATTAATAATTTCTCCATAAATGACTTTTTTGAAAAATTATTAAGTATGAGGTTGAATAACTTCTGAAACTTGGAGATAGCTGGTCGGCTGATCAAGAATGATTTTTGGCTTAAGGTTAGAGCCTTCAATCACTGAATTCGGGTTCTGGATGACTAACTTATTACAAATTGAATTTTTCCATTTAAATTATGGAAAAATTTAATTAAAAATTTAGGGAAAATTAAAAAATTAAAAAATTAAAAAATAAAAATTTTGACGCGTTCGGTAAAATTTTTTTCAGAATTTTTTTAGAGGGTCCTAGTGACTTAGGACATGACCATAGTCTATTCTAACAATGTCTAGTAGGTTTATATATACTCAGTTGGGTTCTAATAACCTCCCAAGGCCCAGAATTCAAAATTGGGCATTCCAGCTTTGGAGGAAGCGGAAGAAAACCTTGTCAATTCTACTCGGCTATAGGCAAAACATAGTTGTCAAGGGCAAAAAACTCCTTGGAATACCTTAGTTGAAATTCTACGTCTTAGGAGATCGAACCACTCAAAACACCCTACTAGCACATTTTATTACAAACCTTGCGGGGCCATGGTCATAATTATTGAAAACAAAAACTGACTAGCCAAAACTGGCTAGACACAAAGGCGGATCATCTAATACACTGGAATCAAACATCTGTCATGTTTGTCAACTGGTGGCTCCTCAATTAATCCAACTATGGTACAAATAAGTGGATAACAAGTCTATCATATAATTTAGACGTTATTGAAGACTAGTATTTGTTAATCCCTCAATTGGCATATTTTCGTAAGTTTAAAGGTTCTACTGTTAACTCATCTAGTCTTTTAGTTAGTTGGTTAGTCCTTTCTCTATGCTTATTAAGTTATTAGTTATCCTTGATTTTTTGTTCTTGTCATGTTTTCCTTTCTTATTAAGTCTAGTAATTGCCTTTCAAAATCTTTCATTAACTTGTCAATTCTGTTGCACAATACTTTTGGTTTGTCTGCTATTAATATGCCAATTTTGTCCCCCAATTCTTTTTGTAACTTCTCAATGTTATCCATGTGTTGCGTGGCAACATTGGCCTCATCTTCATTGTGATGAACCTCTGATTGTAGGGTTTTATCACCAATCATTTTGGTCGTGGCCTTCTTCTTCATGAGTCCCACTATTATTTAACTTATATATCATGTATATAAAGTTTAATATATAAGTATGTAATTGACTTTAACATGTAAGGAAAAATATTTAAATATTCCTTGTATTTCCTTATAATCCATTAGAAGCTTAAATTATTGCATTGTGGAGACAAAGAAAACTATTGCAGCATCATCCCAGGCCAGTTGTTTGCAGTAATAATTTCTTAATCAATTACTAACTGAGATGTGGCGAATTAGCAGTGGAGTACAGAAGCTTTTCAAAGAAGCTCTAGTAGTTGCCAGAAGATTACCACCAGTTTGGGTCAAAGGTTTTTACTTTAAATCATTGAGAAGTGTGGAGTTTGTCTGGAAATTGAATATGATGCAGGCTAGATTGTGACACAAAGAAAGACAGTAAACAGTTCCAGAAACGTTATGAAAACACCACACCTGGGACAGTGCCTTAACGATGAAGAGTAACAGTAATAAATTCATGGTATCTTTAATTATGTACATATTACCAGTTGTAATTTAAGATGACCCCTAAAAGCATATATGTTCTAAAGATGTGTTTGGGGCTTGTATTCTAAAACAGCTTTGATTTTGTAAAACCATATTTATAGGATAATTTAGAGTCTTTGGCAATTATGTAAAGTTGTGCTAGACCTTTTCTTCTAGTTGATCTGTGGTTTTCATATATCTGGATTCTGTACACAATGTTGAAGGCATATCTCTTTTCTTTTTTCTCCTACTTGATCTCTGGTTTTCATATATTTGGATTCTGTACACAATGATGTAAACATCTCTCTTTTCCTTTACCAAAATAATGTTTCCTTCTCAGAAACCACTGATCCAAAAATCTTGAATTTCCTTCAAATTATGCAAGCCTGTGATTATAGTGAGTTGTTGCTACATTTAGGGTTATTGTGAACTGTGATGACATTCTGACCTGGCATCAAATTGCCGTTGGTAAGACATCAAAAGGATTCCATTCCACTAAACTGTTGACATTTGAACAGATAGGTTGGCTGGAGGTGTTTTGTACGGTCTTCATTCTCCATTAGAGACAGCTTACCACTTCTTTTGCATATGTTGACCTATCCTCCTCATATCCTCTGGTAAAGTTGTTCTAGGTCAATATCTTCTTCCGTGGCCATGCCCTATGTACAGGGCTGTGGAGAAATTTTGATGCCTTTCTAAAATAATATATCAATTTGAATTGTGTCAGGGTTCCAACATGTATATTCCTTGATGCCTCTCACAATTTGTAAAGTTGATTGTTAGATATTGGATGAAATTTTTTAAACCCCAACCCGGTTTCAAGTTTAGTTTTGCTGCATGAAGTTTAATGCCCAAACCCCAACATGTAAAATCACATTACATATAAAATTTTTGACTTTTGCTTGAAACACATGGAATTTTTTTAACATAAAACAACTCAGAAATTTTATACAAGTCTACTTTTTCCCTCTCAGAAAATTATAGCAGCCACACATGAAATTCGACTCAGTATTTTTGACCAATCGGTCAAGGATAAAACCCCGAACTGAAAACTTTTTTCAGAGGGATTTTTATTATTTCTTCAGGCAAAATATAAATTTGTAACAGCAGTACTTATCTCTTTTTTTGCCTCGAAAAAGTGCCATCATCTCACTGACAGACTGCTGTACGGCTGCCTCGAAAACAGTGTCTGTACAGATCTGTATGGACTTGCACGTGTGAGCTGTACGGTCTGTTTTTTCAATTTCTGTGCAAAACCTGCAACTAAATGCCTCGGAATTCATGCTGTTCTGACAGCACTAAAGGCTGTTAATTACCTCGAAAATTGTGCCAACCTCTGTCTCGATTTTTGTGCTTCTGTACAGCCTGGTACAGTATGGCCTCGATTTTTGTGCAATTTATTATAGCTGTACAGTGCATTGAAATCTGCGCCCTCCTTGGAATTTGTGCCAGAAATTTGTTCTCTCTCTCTCTCCAAATTCTCTTTTGTGAAAGTGAACAATGAATTGGACTCAATGCCTTTTCCTCCTTTTTTTTAAGTAACTAGATTAATGGCCAAGATTAAAACATAACTAGATGAGATCTAGGCCCCTCATTAAATCTCACTTTTCTCATTAAATGTCATTAACTCACTTTTAAATATTAAATGAGACATTAATTATTCACCCATCTTTTTCATTCTCATAAAGTCAATTTTTAATTTAAAAACAACCAAACTCACTTTATAAAAATAAAGTCATTCACACTTTTAAGGGCAAAGTGCCCTTGTCTGCCCCAAGGCATCACATAGTGAACAAACACTTCCTTGGTACTTTTCAACATTGGAGATTCCATGTCTTCTGTTATTCTGCTCTCTGAAATGTCTGATTGTAGCATGCTTACCTTGGTGGTTTATTGCCTTATAGGAGGCTGATTACAAATTACTGGTGTTATCTTCCTAGGAGCATCTTGATTGTACACTAGGTTTTCATGGTAGTGCAATTTTAGTACTTCTAGTGGTATCAATCTGGAAACTTTCTGCATTGGAAAATTGTGCAGTAGAAAGAATTCCCTTTTTTGACTTGACTTCTCGAGTGGTTTGTCATATTTGCCTTCTGAGTCCTGTCTCTTGCATCATTAGAGCCCAATGCCCATGTCTATGAGAGAGAGAAAATATACTTTAAATTTAATTTATTTTGCTTGCCTCCAGAGTTCAAACTCATTATTGTATTAAGTTATTAACCTTCTTATGATGTGCATTCCAGCTTTGCATATTCACATAGAAATGTATTTGGGCAAAATCAAAAGCTAAACATCTCACTGGAGCGAGGTCAACATGATTCATCGTTCAAAATAAACTACACTGATCCATGGATAGAGGGTGATGATAAACGGACATCTAGGTCAATAATTGTTCAGGTGATTAAGTTCTTCCTGACATTTAACATCATTGTTCCCAAGATCTCATTTTAGCTTATTACAACAACCCAGCTGAATAACATATTGAAGGTTCATTATGAAACAGAATTCCCGCACCCCTGGAACGCTTGTTCATGGGATGAGTCCAGGTTCAAACAACAGTTCTGATTCAAGAACACAAGTTTCTTCAGATGGGGTGGTGACAATAGGCAGACAGATGGCAAGTGTGGATTATAGTCGTCCACTTAGACCAAAGTGGAGTGGAACTGGAGGGATAAGTTTCCAGGTATGATTGCTTACCCATTCTAAATTGCACATAGCCATTCTAACTTAATGTCAAGTTTTTTGTAGTTAATTATTTAGGTCAAATTCAAATTGCTTTATACGAAGTAAGTGCTTATATAGCATGACTAGCAGTTCAGGACATTATTTTTGCTTCTTAGTCTGTCCTTAAGTTGGATCTATATTTGGATCCAAAATCCAAAGGTGAATAGATTTGACTGTTTAGGCAAAGTTGAGCACAAGTTATACTTGTAAATGAATTTATGAACAGCACAATTATAAGCTTAGCTATAAGGTATGTATTTTAAGGGCATATGCAAATTACTTTATATGAAGTTAGTGTTTGTATAGCATGACTAGTAGTTCAGGACATTATTTTTACTTCTTAGTCTGTCCTTAAGTTGGATCTATATTTGGATCCAAAATCCAAAGGTGAATAGATTTGATTCATTTGACTGTTTAGGCAAAGTTGAGCACAAGTTACACTTGTAAATGAATTTATGAACAGCACAATGCAAAGTTGAGCACAAGTTACACTTGTAAATGAATTTATGAACAGCACAATTATAAGCTTAGCTATAAGGTATGTATTTTATGGGCATATGCAAGTTACTTTATATGAAGTTAGTGTTTGTATAGCATAGGGAGTAGTTCAGATCATTATTTTTGGCATTTGCATTTTAGTCTGTCCTTGAGTTGCATCTATATTAGGATCTGAAATCCAGAATTGAATAGATTTCTGTTTAAGCAAGGTTGAGTATGCGTTAGACTGGTGAGTGAATATGTCAACAGCTTAGTTATAACTTATAAGCATAGCTAAAAGTTATGATTTTTTGTGTGTTTGTATTTGAATATTTATATACCCAAGGGACCCATGTACCGTGATGCTAGTATACAGTTCTAGGTCAAATACTGTTGAGATAGGAAGGCTAAATTCTAAAGCTTGATACCAGTCAAAGTTTAAGCCATATAGCTTAGATTTAGTTTTTTTCTCTTCCTGTCTATTGAGTTGTGAAATTGTTAGAAGGGCATGTCTTGGAGGATAAAACTTGAAATTTTCTGTATGGAATCAAATTTTCTGTTGAAATCAAAGAATGTGGTATCATTCTTCATGGTCTGGACTCTGCAGATTCTCCATGGGATTTTTCTGATTTAAGCGATTTTCCAGGGTTTCATATAACTCTTTGTGAAACTTTACCAAGGAGAATAAATATGCAAGTTCAGATAATAGACAACAGTTTACTGATATAATTGTATTGTGGCCTTCTTTTTAAGAAGTTTCAAGCCATTGATGAGTTAACTGGGGTAATTTGGTATGAGTATAAAAAAGTCAGACAATGGTAAGCAGATTCTGCACACAGATAAATTAACCTGAATGTAGCTAGCATAAAAATGAAACCCTCAATCAAAACAGCACTCTCTGAACATGGTAATCTACAAACAAAAACTGTTGGAAATTATTAACAAAAAATACACAATGCAGGACACTCAACACTACATCCATCTTCTAGTATTTGAAAGAAGAAAATTACATTGATATTGCTCAAACCACAGACTTGCCAAACAATACAGTGGTGTGGTCCATGTCTTTTTTCTTATAGAACAAGAGACAGAGGGATGAGATAAGATAACATAATTTTATTAATGTTTAACGAATGGCCACAAAAGTAGGTCAATGGGACTAAATGGTACATCCAGTATGAGTACAATGTGGGAGTGCAAACACAACTCCTGAGTCCTACAAAATGCCGAAGCCAAGATAAAATAAAATAAAGAAAGATACAAGCAGTAGTACAACCTCATAAACATGTATATATCCGTATAAAAGGTACGGAATGCAAAAATGCAAACAACAAAGTGAGTTTGTTTAAGACTGGACAACTCTAACAACTCAATATCCTCAAGATCCCGTCAAGGGAGGAAGATCATGTGAAACAGCTGAAGATGAGTCCAATGATGTCAAGATCTCCTGGGTTTGATGTTCGAGGGCAAGCGAGGTGAACAGGACACCGCTTGCTGTTGGGGCTCTTCAAAGCCATCGTGATGTTCATTTGTATGACCCTAGGGGAGATGTAGAAGCGAGGAATACTCCTAGCATCTGACGCCAAAGGAAAGAAACTCTAGATAGATTGTTGGCTACTTCATTGTGGCTATGAAAGGATTTGACGTGCGGGAGGCATTTTGCGCTGGATCCGTTAAAGGCATGATCGCTGTGACGCTCTCAGAATGAGTGGACTAATGTTTGGTTCGACAAATCCTATTTGGTCTCGATGAAATCAATCGGTCTCCCAAAAGGGGGGCTGGGGGTAGAATTGAAGTCTCACCAATCTATTGTCGAAGGTACTCTAGGGCTCTGCTTGTTGCTTATTGCTCCGATCTGATGGATCAACACTAAAGTAAGAGGTAATTATCCCAATCCTTCCAAGGCGGGGCGGGCTGTGCAGGATCTGTGACCTGTGGATAAATATCTCCCTGAAGAAGAGGGTGAGGCATCTCTGGTCTTGATATCGAAAGGGGCTGGAGAGGGATCCCCTTGAGTCCCTATAAAGGTAGTGATATTGTCGTCTGATCTCATAGTATAAAGGGCACCTAAGAATGAGGTGCATCTCTGTCTCAGGCTTTTGTAGGTGGCACATCTGGCAGATCCTATCAGATCGTGGTAGATTATGGTCAATCTCCGCTTTGAGTCAATGAGAACCGACTTGAAGTTGTCCCAAGGGGATCTTGAGCAATGTTGCACGACTTGGACTAGACAAAGACTCGGCTAGCATGTGACTCGTCAACTCGAGAAAAACTCGGGAGAGACTTGGGAACTTAAAATATGGTAAATTTTAGGCATATAAAAAAGGCTAATGGCATTAATAATCTATAGAAGTTATAAAAGTATAATCTATGGAATAATTCATAGGATCGTCTCATAAACTATGATAATACTACATAACACAATTGAAAAACATATATATTTAATATTTAATACTACATAACACAATCGAAAACATTTATTTATTACATTTATATTTAATATTTAATACTACAAAACACAATAGAAAATCTTTTATGTTTAATACATCTATATTTAATAATTAAATGATAAAAAATATTCAATATATATAAATATAATACATATAATAACTTAAAAACAATTCAATATATAATATAATAATCTAAAAGCTACGATAAAAAAAACATATATGATTATTTATGTATTTAATAAATACATCAAAGTCAAAAGTTAAAACCTTTGAGTCCCATTTTAAAAATTAAACCTAGCCTACATATTTGCACTTGGGTAGACAAAGCTGACGGAGGGAATAAATTAGATACAGAGATATGGAATACCCGTTTGTAAATTGGCGCACACAAAGCAATGGCCTAGTCGATTACTTGTCGTTGAATCCTGCTGGAGCAATCGCAACAATGCACAGGGGAGGCCACCGCACATAACAAGTTGAGGGACAAGCAACCCTAGTTTGGCTCGTTTAGCTGGTTCCCTAATCAATTAGTTGTGAGGAAGGTTTGGAGAAGAGAAACTTGGCATCACTCAGCCTATACTGACAAGGGTTTTATTTTATGCGTATGAGTGAGTTATGGCGAGTCTGAGAGAGTATGGGGCGACACTGGACGAGTTTGACTATGTAGCCGAGTTTACGAGTCTGAGACGAGTCTTTCCCTGTTACTCGTCTTGGGAGTTCACTCGGAAAAACTCGCGAGTCGTGCTTCATTGATCTTGAGTGAGTGCATCCAATGCCTGTGTTAGATTTTCTTAAGATCTGATTAAATTATCTAGGATCTTTATCTGAAAGAATAACAAGTACATCAAAATGCATAAGATATAAAAGATACACAAGACACAAAGATTTTCATCGGGGAAACCATAAAGGAGAAAACCATGCAAACTTCTTCAGAATAGTAAGATGATAAAAAACAGGAATAAGAAATGTTCAACAACTATCTTTCTCTCCTCCTCTGACTGTCTCTCTCTCTCATGCGCCTTAGAGAGTGTGTGAGGTGTGTATAAATGAGGGAGAGCGCCTCCCTATTTATACCCTTTCAAGTCACTGACCAAATATAAGACTCGAGCCTACATGTCATCTCACATGGGGTCCATTTCTCCTAGAGAGACCACAATTACATATTATATGTTGTTACACTGGGGACTATTGCCCCGACTTACAACGGAGGTTGTACCTCAAGGTCTAGACACAATTTAGACATCCCGTAAAGGGGTAACACACATCGCCAATGGGGGTACAACAACATACAAGGATAATATACATAAGAATATCTTTCGAAGTTACAAATACATCAACAGCCTGTGTGTGTATGGAGAGCGAATGATAATGCCATCCAATAGCTCCAAGAAGTGCTTAAGGTAGAAGGACATCTTCGGGCCAAGCTCGTTGGAGGTGAAGTCCAAGTGACGTGAATGTACAATCTATAGATATCTAGTCATATGCATGAAGCACCCAAGCGAACTCTAATCCTAATCTACTTAGCCAGTAGGTCCTCTAGCATGGATAGAAGTGCTAGAAATAGGGCACTCTATCTGGAGGACAAATGTGGTATACATGCATGCACAGTTGTCCTTGGGATCTTCATCCTCTTCGGTTCCTGATGCTACTTCCCTAGAAGTTCTAGGAATATTCAACCTATTCTAACAATAGATATTGCATGCAAAAACAAAGCCCAGAATAGGAAACTTAACCAAGTGCTAAATTTGAGTAGTAGTTTAATTCTGGAAGTGTTCCAAGTTTGGTGCATCGTACATGTACCCTCTGCATCTCTCTTCTACATAACTATCGTGCGTCTCCATTATTCCACTATCACTGTGCCCCATACACACTGCCCTCTTTGCTGTCGTGTACAATAACCAAGAACAACAAAACTGGAGCAACATCACTGCTGGACAAAACTGATTGACCAACATAGGTAAAAATAACAATGAGTACATAGCGGAATATTAAAGGAAGGAGAGAGGATTGACCCTTGAAAATTATGTGTCTTTGCATTACTTAATGGTATATAGCTATAATATAATTTTGTGAGAAATTTGGAGATTGAATTCAAATATAAATCTTCAACATTTTATAAAACTAGGCTAACATAATGTACTTAACAAAGACAAGTTTTTTCGCATGATGAGCAACAACCAAGTGCGACTTGCTTGCTTAATGACAATGGGTAGCTAATATAGCCACCATTAGGGTTCAAGTACTGCCAATGACATGCTAGTGCTTGTGATCGCTCTTGTGGATATGTGCAAGTGCACACAACATTGGTTGGGGCCAGGTGCAAGTTCTAGGCGACATTGATGGAATAGATACGTTCCATTCTTGTCAAGTTCAAATCTGTTTGTGTCCTTCAAGGTTACAAGTGCGGTTTTGGCTGGTAGTTGAGCTGCCCTCCATCTAGACATTCTAAGGTAGAGGGGGTGATCAGAAAAGGTTTCGCTAGGAGAAAAAAAGGTGGAAAGATTGTCAGAGAAACCAGCACACATATGTGCACATAAAATGAGACAGGTATACGAGAGAAAGATGTATTGTTGATCCATTGTTCATGGTGTAATGCACACATACGTGCACATAAAATAAAACAGGTATACAAGATAGAAGACATTGCTGATCCATTGCTGATGGTGTAATGTGTCCAATACATATGCAATTGAGGTGTATGTTAGAATGAGTTATATAACACCTTTTTAAAAACTTATTTTATTTAAGCCATAATTGATGCAAACACACCTAATGTACTTTCCTAACATAAAGGATCTAATGTACTCTTAAACATAATATTACATACTAAATAATGATCAATATTTAAGTATTACATCAATGGCATTTCTTAATGGTGATAATGGAAAGCACACCATGTTTATATCCAAATTATTCAAAGTTATCTGCATCAGGAAGCTTGGTGAGAACGTTTGGACTTTGTAGCCTGCTCTTGCTTGGTAGACTTTTGCTGCTCGTTTTCTCCATCTTATATAAGGTGCTAAATATAGTGACAATGCACTTCATCCGAAATCACTTTTCAAAAATAACTTCATGAATGTTCGAGAATGAGCTCTCATCTCTCTTTTATAGGCCCCTTCTTCTTTCCTCCCCATTCACTTAAATTAAGTTATTTTTCATATTATTAGTTAAATCACTTTTAACCCCCAAAATTGCTTTATTTATTTTTACACCTTTTTGGGCACTAAAAGTCACCCTTTTTATCCTCCCATCATTTAAAACTCTTCATCCTTGTTCCAACAAGCTATTACACTAAGGCGTTCCCTCAAATAATATGATTGAAATGACACCCTTAGTGAATTTAGTTAAATTATGCACAATATTCCTCCCAGTTTACGGGAATTGCCGGAATGCAACGAAACCAAGACGAACTATGCGGATGTGATCCCGATGATGAATAATGGTGAATGGACTAGATTGGGCCCCATAAAACTCCTTCAAACCCTCCTAACCCACTGGTAACACAATCTCCAACCGCAGAACAAGGGAATCCAAAAATGGGGACATTACAGTCCTCCCTTCCCAGAGATTGCTTAACCTCAAGCCGTGCCATCACAGCCTGAAACTCCACAAACTGAACCAAACTGAAACTGAAAATGATACCAG
This sequence comes from Pseudotsuga menziesii, assembly GCA_001517045.1. Lineage (NCBI taxonomy): Eukaryota > Viridiplantae > Streptophyta > Pinopsida > Pinales > Pinaceae > Pseudotsuga > Pseudotsuga menziesii. The sequence goes on from LPNX010016835.1 coordinate 253,124, forward strand.
GGTCCTAAACCAACCCGAAAGACGTAAATCGTCCTTCGCTCAACTCCAGTCGGCAAGGTACTAACATAAGAGGCCTCTTGAATATTTGCCGACAAGTAGAGCAACTCAGTACTGCAAAAACTCAGTCCACGCCTCACAGAACTTCTCTACCAGGGAATCAATTCCATGCACCCCAAGAGTGAACGTATGAAAGTAAAACCCAATCCTCATAGAAAAAGATCTTGGCCTCCATATGCCAATCGTGAGAGTCCTAATGTAAGTCTGTAAGGACACTAAAACACCAAATAATATCTTCTTTGAAGAATGTTAGTGACCAGTGCCTTATTGGAGTCAATTTAGAAATGAAGAAGACATACTATAGGTACGAATATGAATTGTATAAGTGCAGTTAGTATATCCACTTCAGTAGTGCATTCCTTAAGATAAATAAATCACCAAAATGCATGTATCATATAGCGAGTATAAACAAATATTACTCATTGCATATACAACATATAGCATCCTAAAGTACATCAGTATAGCAGAGGTAAATATACGAACTCAATGATATTTCAGTTTCGAAGACATCATAAGATATTCACCATTTGATCATGCATCAATCCCAGACTTTGAATAAGCAACCATATACATAACATGGTTAGTATGCCATGAGTTAGGTTTGAAACAAAGTTTTAGCAGCAGTTGATTCATCCCAATGTTATATCAGTCATGAAGGTAGCAATAACCATCTATTTCGTGTTCATATATTAAATCTAACTTAGTATCTACAACAGTAAGTATAACCAGCAGTAGACAAAGGTCTGGAAACAAAGCAATATCACAACTTTTCCGGAGTTCTAGTAGTGATGACATTTTAAACAAAGTATGCATACAGTGAATAATCCAAATGCAACTTAAACCAACAATCTTCTAACTAGCGTTTGTTTGTCATGTGTTTGTATGCAGGGTTAGAGGGCTGTCCACTAGCGGGCAGTCCGCAATAAAATTGTAGACTTAAGGTGCAGCCACAAAGGGCTGCACAATCCACAAAGGACTATCCCAAAAGGGCAACCAAGGTCTGTTTAAGAGAGGCCATGGCTAGGAAGGGAAGGATGAGGGGTAGAAAAGGAGGAATGGAGGTCTAAGGAGAAAGGAAGAGGAGGCTGCTAGGGCTAGTTCAATCTGATTTTAGGTCTGTTTTAGGGCTTTTTAGGGCAGAATTTAGGTTTTAGGATTTTTTTTAATACTTTAGGGCCTCCTAAAATTTCTCCCTAGGGTTTCTAGGGACAAACATGGCAGGACAAATTTGTAGGAGGGAGGTTCAAAATTCTAGTAGTGCCAAAAATTCACGAAAAATATTTTTCAAATTTTTAGGGTTTTTTTTTATTTTTTATTGTTTTTAGGTTTTTAGGGCTTCCTAAAATTTCTCCCTAGGGTTTTTAGGGACAGGGAAGGCAGGCCGAATTTATGGGGAAGACGACCAAAATTTTAGGGAGGCCCGAAAATGCAAAAAATGCAATTTTTAGGTTTTTTAACATAAAATTGCAGTCCGACTTCTAACCCTAATTCTACCATGAAAATACAAATTACACATGCAAATGCAAGAGATTTGAAGGAAAAGAGGTTTGGGGATAGGGGTTTTAGGTATTACCACAACCCTAGGACAGAGATGTTTGAGCCTGCCCAATTGAAATCTATGTAGCCCACCAACTACACTCCATCACCTTGAACATATCTTAGTCCATACTCCATTGTACCTCTCAGATCACTAAGGACAACCTTAGATTCTATCCACTGCACCCTCCTCGGTTCCACCATGTATTGGCTAAGGGTGTTCAGATCAAAACAAATATTCGGTCGGGTGTTGACCAGATACATCAAAGAACCAATCAACTATTTCTACACCGTGGAATCCACCAACTCTGACTCATAAGCATTCAACTTCTTCAAGTTGGTGATCATGGACATAATCATAGGCTTTCAGTCCTCCATCCCGAATCTCCTCAAAACCTCAACTGCATATTTTCCTTAGCTAAGGAAAATCTAACCTTCACATTTCCATATGTCCAATCCCAAGAAATAGTGCATCAGTCCCAAGGCCCTAATTTCGAACTCCTTCGCAAGGTCCCTCTTGCATCTTGCTCTGAGCTTCTATGATCCTATCAAAAACAAGTCATCTATGTATAGTACAAGAATGAGTCGATCATCACCAACCAACAGGAAGTAAAGGTTGGAATCCACCTCACTCTTGACGAAGCCCATACTCAACATATAATTGTCATTCCTGGAATACCAAGCTATAAGTTCCTACTTGAGTCCATATAGAGCCTTCTTCAACTTGCACACATGACAATACCTCCTATGAACCTCAAAACCCTGAGGTTGCTCTATATACACTTCCTCCTCAATCACCCCATTGAAGAACGTTGTCTTCACATCAATCTGATGTATCCTCCACCCCATCTCTGTCTCAGGCTTTTGTAGGTGGCACATCTAGCAGATCCTATCAGATCGTGGTAGATTGTGGTCAGTCTCCGCTTGGAGTCAATGAGAACCGACCTGAAGTTGTCCCAAGGGGATCTTGAGCAATGTTGCACGACTTGGACTCGGCTGGCATGTGACTCGTCGACTCGGGAAAAACTCGGGAGAGACTTGGCAAGACTCGGCAAATAGGAAAAAACTTAAAATATGGTAAATTATAGGCATAGAAAAAGGCTAATGGCATTTCTAATCTATAGAAGTTATAAAACTATAATCTATGCAATAATTCATAGCATCGTCTTACAAACTATGATAATACTACATAAGACAATTGAAAAACATATATATTTAATATTTAATACTACATAACACAATAAAAAAACATTTATAATTAATATTTAATACTACAAAACGCAATAGAAAAACATTTATATTTAATACATCGATATTTAATAATTAAATGATAAAAAATATTCAATATATAGAAGTATAATACATATAATAACTTAAAAACAATTCAATATATAATATTAAATATAATAATCTAAAAGCTATGATAAAAAAACATATATGATTATTTATGTATTTAATAAATACATGAAAACAAAAGTTAAAACCTTTGAGTCGCATTTTAAGAATTAAACCTAGCCTACATATTTGCACTTGGGCAGACAAAGCTGACGGAGGGAATAAATTAGATACAGAGATATGGAATAGCCATGTGTAAATTGGCACACATAAAGCGATGGCATAGTTGATTACTTGCCGTTGAATCCTACAGGAGCGATCGCAACAATGCCCAGGGGAAGCCGCCGCACATAACAAGTTGAGGGACAAGCAACCCTAGTTTGGATCGTTTAGCGGGTTCCCTAATCAATTAGTTGCGGGAAAGGTTTGGAGAAGAGAAACTTGGCATCGCCAAGGTGTGCTGGGTACAGATGCTCGCTCTTTGTGGGGCACATTTGACTCTTCGTGGGGCACATTTGAAGGTGCGTTGGGTACAGATGCAGTGTAATACATGATATACCTTCTGTTTGCCTTCTCTTCATTTCTGATTTTGACTTGTTTCAGCAGCAACACCATCTAGGGCTTCATTTCTTGAGTTCTGTCTCACTTGACATCTCTCTGGCCTAGGCTTTATGTCTGAGTTTTCAGTGATATTACGACCATGTTTCTGCTGAACCGATCTTGCATTCTCAACTTCTATCAACTAGAAGAAGCCCTGTTCTTCCATACACATAACAATCATCTTTTGCTATTCTTATCAACAGTAAAACACTGATTATTGTTAAAATATATTTGTGAGTGTGGGCATCACTTTTTTTTTGTCAGTAAGCACCCATGGAATTTCAAACTGGTGACCTTACGCAAGGAGTACCTTAACAGTACACCCATTCTACGCCCCATGGGAAAGTGTGGGCTACACTCTATTATTACTTATTTAAAGTAATTTTTTCTCCAAAGAAGTAACATAATTAGCATTTTTAATCATGATGTAGGACATTTCCTTTTCCTCTAATCCTGTATTCTTTTACACCACCAAAGACTATAGAATCAGATTGAAATTTATCCTGTACAAAATCAACATGCCGATCAATACCGTTATCAAAATGAGTAAATACTCCTGAATCGATGTATGTGTATGTCCTTAATGCACTCAGAATCCTTATTTCGAGCCATGAACACATAACCTTTTCTTCTCGTTGTGTTCAACCACATTGTCATTTTTGTTTCCGGAATGATAATTACGAGATTGCTCTTGGTTGTGCTTTTCATCCCACAACTGTTTCTTGCAAACACTACTTATATATCCTATGTTTCCACATCAAAAACATTTAATTTTTTTTCTGCATTTACCTGACTTAGAAGATTTATGACCATTTTCCTCTCTCTGTTTATTGCCATTGCTCTTAAACTTTGCTGCAAGTGTTACCTGAAAAGTTTTGTTCACATGGCTTTGCCCAAACTGCTTTTTCCATCTGTCTTGCTACGAGAGCTCACTGTTCAACTACCCAAATGTCAGATCTTTATTAGTGATAGTAATGTTCAAGGTTTTGATAAAATTTGTATTGAAAGAAGACAATTTTTTTAAAGCTATAACCAGTACGACCATATCATATTTTTCCATTAACCTTTCAATGGATTTCAATTGATCTCTAATATCGTTGATTTTTAACAAATGATCCTGCTAGGAGCCAAACTCCTCCATTCATTTAAAATAATAATGTCTTTAAGAAAAACAGTCTACTTTTATTTGAGGTTTCAAGCATCTTTCAAAGATTCCTCGACATGACAATGTGTTATTACCATTTTGTACTTCGGGAAGCATATCATTTGTTACTGAGAACTTAATCAACTTTACAACCTTTCGTGTCTTCACATCATATTTTGTTTGGGCATTCACAATGGTCCTACACTACACTTATTTTCCCAATACAAGTTTGTGCAAACATCTGTATTAAAAAATGACAAGCATCTTCTCTTTCCATTATTTAATGTTCCAACCATTAAACTTTTCGTTTCCATTCAACATTATATGGGCTAATTTCGCCATTTATTCTCTATGCAAGTTATCTCTGAAAGGCTTCTTCTTCCTATGATTGTGAAAGGAGACTCTTGACCTGCTTAATGCGACTTTAGAAGCAAACGAGTCAGTCATAGAGGCTTTTGATGGTGCCTATGTCCCATTTCTAGAGGCCTTTCTTTCGAAGTGAAAGATAATGGATTTCAGCTCAAAGGTACTTACTATTATCTGTTGGGGTTTCCCTCCTTTGACAATAGTCAGAGAGTATTGGTAATAAAGAACTAAATATTGCCAGAAGCAATATTCGCAGTGACATGCAGTTTACATTCATCAACTTTGGAAGAAAGATGCTTTGACCTAGCAGGCCATTACTGCATTGATTCTCATGATAATTTGACATGTCTTCATCAACTTTTGATATATTTTGGAGAAAATAATAGGAGAGGGGAGAAATGTGCGTATCAGTTTAAACTGCTGGGTTGATTTTCTATTAATGACCTATGCATTTGTTATCAGCTTTAGATGGAAAGAGTACGTAATGTTCTTGTATATTGAACAAGACAGAATTTACAATGCAGTGGAAATTTTTCATAGATGACAAAGCGATATTATGAGAATGACGAGTTGTTGTAATGGTAGCAAATTGTGAGGTGAGTTTCAACTGATAATTTACTGAAGGAGATTATCTAAATCAATAGAATGACAAAAGGATAAAAAGTGCTTTGGAATGTGTTGTAAAAGGAACACTTTAATGGAAGTTGGTTTATTGAAATTTTAATACAGTAACACTGAAATTACAGAGTTTTTTCTTTGTGTCTCTAAAATTTTCCTAATACTGCTTAATAATGGCCCAGAAACATTCAGATATCTACAGGAAAGTCCAAAGGGAAAAAAATGCATAGTCTGGAGAAATGAAAAAGATATTTTCGAGAATACTTTCTGTTTGTGTAGTTTTTGATTTTGTAAAAGTCTAAAGATTCATATGACACAGCTGGCATTTAATCATGTTGCAGTTACTGCGTAGCAAGTGTCTCAATACAAGCTAAGCACATTTTGGGTTCTTTCTTTTCCTGGTTTGCATAAAGTTATACTAATGTAGATGAATTAGACTGGTTTCCTTTTCATGTATTTGCTAAAGATTTTATAAGCTGTTTCTTGATTGGGAATGGTTATGTTTTGAGGGAATTTATGGTTATGGTTATGTATTTACGAGTGTACATAACAAAAATATTAATTTCACTCTTTCTCACATCATAGATGATAATAGTTATTATTGTCTTTCCATGCCAGCGTGTAGGGCCTCTTCAGCGTGATCAGAATGGACAAATAAAAATAGCAGATATGTATGGAGCTCCACTCACTTTTAGGTGGGTGTTTCATTGACAATAATTGAGAAATAATTGAAATATGTTAGGGGAAAACAAACTGGGGTTTCTGATTGCAATTAGTTTATTGCTTGGATTTTAGTGGCAAGGCCTATGATGACATGCTGCTTGCAAAGCTGGAGACTATGTATGCAGATTCTGGTGAACATGGATCTTCAATGGTTGGTGTTAGCTTTTATTGCCAATTTATTTACTTTTTTTATAAACAAATGTGCCTAGTATTTCTCCTGTCAGTCTCTGCTATTGTTTATTGTTTAATTGCTAGTCTGTGTTGGACTGTGCAGCTTGTCTTTAACATGGAACAAGGCCTACCCATCTTGCCAGAATGGCTATTTTTTAATAGAGTAAATGTCCGTGCAAGACACGGAATGCGCATTGGGCTAGTTCATTTCAATGCAAGGTAATGTAGTTGAATATAACTTAGTATGTACTAAATTTTGATGCCACTGATTTCAGTGTTGGACATATAGTAGGATGGCATATTGTTATAACTTTGAAGGAACATAAAATCTTGAATGTGAAGAGAATCAGAAGTATAGAGCAATGTGAAGAGAATCAGAAATGGAATCACCAAAATCTTGAATTGCTTCTGAATTGGAAAAAATGGGAAAAAGTTAAAAGTGGCCGTCTAAAAAATAGATAAAATATCCAAATAATAATAATAAAAATATTCGTGTTCGTGTACATTTTTTGTAAATCCAACAATTAGACACGAACTATGCAATGTTTTCTGATGGATATAATAAGATGCAAGGGCGAATATAGCAAAATGCTACAGATACATATCTAAACCAAAATACATAAATATCATGAATTTGACAAAGGGGGGATCCCTATATTGTATGAATCTTTGGAATCTTCTTCTGCATCACTATCTGTGCCTCATGAAGAAGTTTGTGCTACTTCACCAGAACCTGTGGTTCAATTGGATGATGTGATTGAGAGGATTGAAAGATTTAATATTGAAGAGAATGAAGCACCACCAGCTGAACAACATGAACCCTCACAGAAACTTATAAATTGGGTCATGAAGACACTTGAAATTATTTATCTTGATGAGGTTGGAAAGACATGAACTAGGAGTTTGACAAGACAAGATGATGGAGGTGATGTTGATAATTCAAGTTCAGGTGATGTAGATAATATGGATGTTTCATATGATTGTTAATTGAATTTATCAGCTAATCATGAACCAACTTCCTTTTAAGAAGTTGCTTCTTATGATGAGTGGAAAGAAGCCATCCAGAAGGAATATGAGGCTCTCATCAAGAAGGGGACATGGAAGTGTTAGAAAGTGGCAACAAGGAAGGTCTTCTAGCATTGCATGTGTCCTTGCATGTTAGGAAGATATTAAACAAGAAGCCAAATGTATTTAATGTGATTTTCCTAAGTTTAGACTTAGGAAAATACATTAGTTATTCTAATTTGATTTTGACTTAATGGAATCACTTTTATAAAGTGAAAAGTGAAAATAATTTAAGTGATGGCTAATCTAATCTTGGTTATTGATCTCATGAGAGGATCACATCTATTGATCCATAGTGAGGGTTAGGGTTTTCGCTTAGCCATTGAGTTAAAAGGAGATTTGGTGGAGAGGACACATACACAGGAGAGATACTGATAGAGAGAGAAGCTAGAAGGAGAACTTTGCTGAGAAGATGGAGGAACACTCATTCGGGAGATTCGCAGAGTTACCAAGCAGAGCATCAGACCGTACAGATCATGTAGAGGGAGGACTGTACACAATAAAGGAGGGTCGTACAGCTGCCGTACAGATTTCGTATAGCTGATGTTAGAATTGTACGGATTTCGTACAGCTGACACAGGAGGGTCGTACTACTAACATAGAGGCCGTACAACTGCGCAGGGGCCGTACCTTGTTGGTGGGGTTTGCTCGGTGATTTCGCAGAGCATCAAATTTGCTAGGTTGGGTGTATAATCTGTTGGATTGTAATTGTTCCATATCTTCTAAATAAAATTTCATATCTGACTGCTGCATTGGTTTCCCCATCTTGGGTTTTATTTGGGGGTTTACATACCCAAAACATTGTTTCTATATTTATGTGATGTTGTTGATGTTTCTCAGTATTTACATTTCGTTGCAACACAAGTAAAAGAAATTAATGTGTGGTTTTCAGTAACAAATAAATATACTGTTTAGCCCTAGTTTGAATTTTAAAGGAAAATTTGCATGGTATCAAAGCTCTGTTGAGCTAGATCTAAGAAACTGCAGCACTATAGATAGATCAAGGGCAGATTTATTGAAGACACAAGCCTATAGTTCAGATCTAGGGTTTGACAGGTACATTTGACTATGGTTGTTGAGTTGAGAGTTGAGGACAAAATCCAACAAGCTCAGCACCTTCCTAGTTGGAAAGAAAGGATCACAAGGATCCTGGATGTGAATGTTGCAGAGGAGCACATTGACTCCACGAATGTTGCGCCCACAAATCGGGCAGAGTTGGCGGGATGGAAGAAGTTAGACTCTAGAGCTATGTTGATCATTTTGGATGGGGTGAAGGACCATATAGTCCCTCACCTTTCTGGGAAGAAGACTACATTAGAAATGTGGAAGGCTTTGGAAGGACTTTACCATAGCAAGAATGAAAACCGAAAGATGGTGTTGCAACTGAGGATGCGCAGTACCATGATGGCCAAGGGTGAAGGAGTAGTGCCTTATCTCACAAGGCTCACACAAATTTGAGATGAACTTGGAGCTGTTAGTTCTAAGACTGAGGATGAGGAGCTAGTTTAGATAGCCCTCAATGGCTTTTCGAAGCCATGGGACACCTTTGTCAAAGGTGTTGTGGCTAGGGAGAAGCTCCTTGATTGGTAGAAGTTGTGGGATGATTTTGTCCAGGAGGAGACCCACATGGGTCAAGGTTCAGGTTCATCTAGCAGTGCCCCACAGATTGTGGATGAAGAGGCTCTAGCTCTAGCAAGGAAGAGCATGGGTAAGGAAAAGAAAAAGAAAGGTGGTAAGGAGAACCTTGACATGTCGAAGGTCAAGTGTTTTATCTACCACAAGCAAGGACACTTTGCCTCCCTGTGCCTAAACAGGAAGAAGACAAGCACCATAGGAAGCAACATTTCGTACGTTGACAATGGAGCACCTTGCCATATGACAGGACATAAGAGGTTCTTCGCAGTGTTACATGGGGACTCGTCCCCCAGGGTAGGGGGCGTGCTGCCCTAGCTCCCTGCCCCCCAGGGACTCGGGGGCTCCCGACGAAACGTTTCCTAGCGTCCCCAAAATCTGGAAACTCTCAGAAACGCATAAGGGAGTGCGTCCTCTTGTTTTGTAGCGCGCTCCGGTGAAGGGGGGCTCCCACACGCTCCCTCCTGAATCTGGGGGGGCTCCTAGACACCCTCCACGATTTTCCCAATTTCAGTTTAAAAAAACAAAATTTTAATTTTAATTGTTGTTTAATCTCTATTTCAGGCTTAGTCTTTAGTAATTTACTATTTCACTATTTTAGCATGCAATATCATTGATTCAGTTTTTCAATTACAATGACTAAAATTAGATATATGAATATCAAGATTCAAATGACAAATTTGGAAATTATCATGATGAATTGTATAACTTGTTTGTATTTATAATTTGTTATATTCTGATTTACATTGCACAATGATAAATTTAGTATTTAGTATTTATTATTTACTTTTAGTAATTTACATGGGATGAATCATTCAATTGTTAATTTGTTATTGGTGGGATTTAATAATTTATAATATTAATATTTATTAAGACCTGGACATCCCCTTGCCCCCCCAAATTTTGCTAAAATTTGGGGGTGGTTTCTACACGTCCCCAATGTGCGTTTCCCCGTTCCCGCGTTCCTGCGTCCCGGAAGCTTGGGGAAACATTGGTTCTTCAAGAGCTTGCAGGAGGGTGGATTAAATCTCCACATTGAGCTGGGCGATGATGCACAGTATCGGGGGCAAGGAGTTGGCACTGCTTCACTTTAGATGGAGTCTGGCAAACCCCTAAGTTTTGCTGACGCATTTTATGTTCTGGGGTTGACTAAGAACCTCATATCCGTTTTCACCTTGGAGGACAAAGGATTTCAGGTGAAGTTTCGAGACCATAGGGTGTATATCAGGCCTAATGGGTCAGATAGAAGTTTGGATCGGGTGATTGGGATCCGAAGCGGGAAGATGTATAAACTACACTTTGAGTTTGCAAAGGCTCTAGTTAGCAGCGACAACGATCAGGGTGATCTCGGCATAGGAGGATGGCATACTTGCACCAGAGAGCACTAAGGCATTTGAGATAGGTAGTCATTGGAGCTCCTCAGGTACAGGAGGAGAAGCATAACAACTGCAAGGGTTGTAAGTTGGGGAAGAACATTAGGAAGCCTTTCCCACAGAGTGAGCACAAGTCTAAGGGGACCTTGGACTTAGTACATTCGAATGTTTGTGGAGCTATGAGTGTCCAATCTTTTAGTGGCTACAATTACTGCGTCACTTTCATTGCCGACTATTCCAGGAAAACTAGGATCTATTTCCTGGAGGTCAAGTTAGAGGACTTTGAGCAATTTCGCGAATTAAAAACACTCGTAGAAAAATAGACATGGAGGAAGATCCGAGTACTGACGACGAACAATGGGAGCGTGTACACCTCCAATTAGTTCTTGGAGTATTACTCATTGGAGGGGATCAAGAAGGAGTACACAATGCCTCATACCCCGCAACGGAATGGAGTGGCAGAGAGAAAGAACAAGACAATGGTAGGAACAACCAAGGCCATGCTATTTGATCAGGAATTGCCGCTATTCCTTTGGGTCGAGGCATACAAAACTGCAGTATACATTCAGAATAGGTGTCCCCACACAACTTTGGGGAGGAGGACACCTGAGGAGGTCTTCACAGGCACTAGATGTGATGAGAGCCACTTGCACATATTGGGGAGTGTCTGCTATTGTCACATTCATGCTGACACTAAGAGGAAGTTTGACCCTTCTGGAGAGAAGGGGTTACTTGTTGGTTATAGCGAGACTTCGAAGGCGTACAAAGTTTATATTCCTTCTCGCAAGAGGATCATTGTGAGCAGGGATGTCCAGTTTGATGAGGATAGAGCCTTGTGGAGATCTATGGACATACTGGCACAGGGAAACCAACACAGGACTCGAGGGTCAAGTTGGAGGAGCCATAGGTACAGGTACATGTATGGGTACAAACACATAGCATAGGTTCTGGTAGTTAGAGGGAGTCAGGTGGACAGGATCCTTCGGTCATTGACTTGGAGGATGAGGCGCAACATGAGACAAATATCCAGCAGTCGCAATAGGTAGACACTAGGCCAAGGGCTAAGTGGTTTAGGTCCACCATTTAGGATTCCAGGTAGGTGAATCTTCCATAGAGCTCCATGTGGCAGAGCAAACCACTGGAGAGACTTAGCTATACGACACTGGTGACAGAGTTGATTAACTTCGAACCTTCCAGTTTCGAGGATGCTGTAGAACATGACGTGTGGCAAGAGGTCATATTTGAGGAACATGACTTAATCATGAAGAATCAAGTATGGGAGGTTGTGCCAAGGCCAGAAGGTAAAAAGGTGGTGGGATCCAGATGGATCTACAAGGTGAAGCATGCGACAGACAAAAGTGTGGAGAAATACAAAGCGCGCTTCATGGCAAAGGGGTTTTCACAGAAGGAGGGTATTGACTATGAGTAGACCTTTGCCCTTGTTGCTAGGTATTCTTCTATTCAGACCATTATATCATTGGGAGCAGCGATGGGTTGGTGTGTCCATCAGATGGACGTGAAGACTGCCTTCTTCAAGGAAGTTATAGAGGAGGAAGTATTCATTGAGCCGCAAGAGGGGTTTGATGTGGAGAATACGGAGAGACATGTATGTAGGTTACAGAGAGCTCTTTATGGGCTCAATCAGGCGCCTCGAGCATGGTACTCGAGGATACACAACTATCTAAGGGAGATGGGATTCCAGTGGAGTGAGGCGGACCACAACCTGTACTTCTTGACAGGTGATGTGCCTCTCACATTGGTCTTATATGTAGATGATCTCTTTGATACAGGAGATGAGAGGTTGATTGATGACTGGAAGTCCAACCTTGCAGTTGAGTTTTAGATGAAAGACCTTGGGTTGGTGCATTACTTCTTAGGCTTGGAGGTTTGGCAAAGAGATGGGTGCTTCTTCATTGGACAGGGGAAGTATGCAATGGAGATCAAAGAGATTCAGGATGGTCGATTGCAATCCTATGTCCATACCTCTAGTTTCCAACTGGAGGAAGACTGATGCATCAGGATAAGACGGATTTGATCCTACCCTGTATCGCCAGCTTATCGGATCGCTCATGTATCTGGTCAACACACAGCTAAAGATTAACTTTGCAGTCAACTCTTTGAGCCAGTTCATGGTGGACCCTCAGAGAGTGCATTGGACAACTTCAAAGCACATACTTTGCTACATCAAAAGTACGGTGGAGTATGGGTTGGTTTACAAACGCAAAGGGAGTGTACAGTTAGCAACAAGGTTACACGAATCGTGGGTGCGATCGGAATTGGCTGAAGAATCTGATACTGGTGCGACACTCATCCCAAAATTAGGAACCAAGGATTCAAAACCCTAACCCTAATTAACCCTAGTTATTCTACATTTATCCTATGTAAACAACTTTAGATTAGTCAAAACGAGGTGGAAGAATCCGAGAATCTGATTCGGGTGCGGTTAGGCCTAGGGCCGAATCCAGTAACTATGATTAGCAGGATTCAGAGATGCTGACTGGGCAGGATGTGTAGAACAATGAAAGAGCACTTCAGGTTGCTGCTTCAACATTGGATCAAAGGTTGTCTCTTGGTTTAGCAAGAAGCATAAGTCAGTTGCATTGAGCTCGGTAGAGGCTGAGTACATGTTAGCTAGTTTGGTTGCTTGTGAGGGAATGTGGTTGAGGAAGTTGCTTTCAGGGTTGTTCGAGTGTGAGCTAGAGGCTATAGTGGTTCACTGTGACAATCAGAGTGGCATCAGGCTATTTGAAAATCCAGTGTTCCATGACCGGAGCAAACACATAGACATTTGGTACCACTTCTTGAGAGATTGTGTACAGAAATGAACCATTCGGTTAGAGTACATTCAGATAGATGAGTAGGTGGCATACATTTTCACCAAGGCACTTTGCAGACATAGTTTTGTGAAGTTCAAAGACAAGTTGGGGTTGCTACCGAATCCCTTCCTCGTTGAGAGGGAGCATTAGAAAGTGGCAACAAGGAAGGTTTTCTAGCATTGCATGTTTCCTTGCATGCGAGGAAGACATTAAACAGGAAGCCAAATGTATTTAATGTGATTTTCCTAAGTTTAGACTTAGGAAAATACATTAATTATTCTAATTTGATTTTGACTTATTGGAGTCACTTTTATAAAGTGAAAAGTGAAAATAATTTAAGTGATGGCTCATCTAATCTTGGCCATTGATATCACCGGAGGATCACATTCATTGATGCATAGTGAGGGTTAGGGTTTTCACTTAGCCATTGAGTTAAAGGGAGATTTGGTGGAGAGGACACATACACATGAGAGATACTGTAATATCCCAAATACTGATATTCTACCATTTCACTATTCTAGGGCTTACTCGTACTGTCAAAATGTGCAAGAATATTGAATAAAAATTTGCATGCAAGGTGCTGGGCCAATAGCCCTAAATTATAGCTAAACTAGGGAAAATATTTACAGAAAGAAGGTCAACACTTACCATTGATAATCAAGTTGATGATGCTCCAGAGATAAGATGCATGCATACAGAGCTGGACTGGTGAGGCAACGATGCTTCCTTCCTGGTGTTACGGCCCAACAGCAAGAAACCCTCTCCTCAGCTAAAGGTGACGTTTTTGGCGAAGGAGTTGCCTGATGGAGCTGAGATTTTGCTGGGGTGTAGATCTTCTCGTGTCGATGAGAATGACCGGTGCATGCAGAGTTTTTGATCCCTCTAAGTTGGCTAGAGAACTGATCCTCCTGTTTGGAGTTCACGCCCCTAACTGCACGGATCTGCTGATAACTGCTCTAGATGAGCAAACTGAGGACTGATAATCACTCAAGGCAGTGGAGTGACCCTTCTGATGAAGATGAAGCTGTTATGCGGAAAAAGGAACTAGGATTTAGAGACCAAGCGAATACTTTGAGGTTTTCCAGCTAAATCCCCGATTGCACACGTGAACCTGCAAATAGTCTTCTTGGGAATGCTGGATCACTGGATACGGATGAACAAGGTGAAAGCTGATGGTGGACTTGAATGGCCTACCCTGAAGATGACTAGGACAGATATTTCACTGCCGAACCCTCGTTAGCTGAAGACGCTGTCTTCAACCCCAACTGCTGTTGCTGCACGCCATGCTGCTGCTCAAATACTCCAAATGAACAACAATAATAATAGATCCCTCCTTTAGTCCAATAACCCTTCTTAAATAGCTTAGCATGTACTTTTAGGGTTTGCATGTCACTTTTAGGGTTTGCGCTTTACTTTTGCATGCAAGCAATTCTAATTTCTCGTTGACTTTAAGACTGAAGAAATAAAGCTTGCATGCTCTGCATGCTTTATGATAATAACCCCGATGGCCCTCTTTACTATACTGATGACTTAATAATACTGAATAATTGTTCTAATATGCTCTCGGTATTAAATGTCCTCAGTCAATTCCCTATTTATCAAAACAGAACATTACAGATACAAATAGAGAGAGAAGTCATAAGGAGAAGTTTGTCGAGAAGACGGAGGATCACTCATCTGGGAGATTTGCAGAGTTACCAGGCAGAGCATCAGATCGTACAGATCACGCAGAGGGAGGACTGTACACAACAAAGGAGGGATGTACAACTTTCGTACGGATTCCATACAGTTGACGTCAAAATCGTACAGATTTCGTACTGATGATGCAGGGGCCGTACAACTGGGTAGGGGCCCACCTTGTTGGTGGGGTTTGCCAGGTGATTTTGCCAATGTTCCCCCAAGTTTACGGGACGCGGGGGCGGGGAAACGCACATTGGGGACGTGTGGAGACCACCCCCAAATTTTAGCGAAATTCGGGGGGGGCGAGGGGGTGGGGGGGCGTCCAAGTCTTAATAAAAAATAATATTATAAATTATTAAATCCCAACAATAAAAGTTCAATGATTCATCCCATGTAAA
>LPNX010016835.1:273613-307798 GCA_001517045.1 Pseudotsuga menziesii
TTGCCATAGCCCTAAATAGGGCTTCGTTGACAACATAAATTTGTTTAAGCCCTAACAAGGGTTTCCTAGACACCAGATAAAGTCACCGTGTAAAATGGCGTGGAAGCTTTTCAAAGGTCGGCTCCATTTAATATTAAAAACATCAAATTTTTTAGTATGTCGGCCCAATAAAAACATATTAGAAGTCTGCTCATATTTAAAAATTAAAATATTTTTTATATAGCAGGTCGGCCCCAAAATGAGGTGAAAAATTAGTATAAATACCTCTCGCAAGTCTTCATTTTGGCTACGGAAATTTCGGTGGGAAAAAGGCTCTGAGGCAGCCGCAGGAGTAGTGAAAATTTCGTGGGAGCAGTGGAGACATTTTTTTTGGGTGTTTTCTGTAGTAGTTTGAAGAAAATTTCGGGAGAAGAAGCAGAGGAGCCGCAGTCAACTCTTGGGGGGTATAGCAGTAGTAAAAACAAAAAAGGCCCTAATCTTTGCAGCAGAGGTGTCTTCTTCAGGATGAAGGTAGCGGACCTCTTCTTTGTTTAAGGAATCTACACACCACATTTTGGCAGTCACCAAAGTTTACACAGTTCAGAAGTTTTGAAGTTTGAAGAATGATTCAGATCTAAAGAAGGAGAATGCAAGTGTTTCCACAGTCCATACACCAGTCCCGAAATTCCAATATGAACAATCTATATTTTTGGGGTTTGCTTGAACAGTTATGAAGGTATATGCCCTATCTATTTATGACGCAAAGCAGCAAACCTTAACTACTATATGATGTTGATATAGCAGTGATAATCAGGTATGTTTGATAAACTTAGTATCTCTGATTTCATAGCCACATCACTTGTGAAATATCTTAACCTGATCCTGTACTGAGAAGGGATACTAAGCAGCAGCACTCTGATAGATGACAGAGAATGGATCAAGTGTAAACATTGACCCTAGGTCTTGACCTTTACCCAGCATGAATAAACAGTCTGAGTTTGCAAGTAGGCTGACCTAGGTTTGAGGTCCTTTCACAGAACCAAGAGGAAGCCCTAAACATTATGATGACTGAAGGTCACCTACACAGTCCGAGGATGAAGGAAGGGAGGTCGCTGATGGAGTGAGTATTTCAGTCTTCTACTGTATACACAGTCCAAGGGTCTTCTACACTGATAATGCATTGACAAGTGATGAAGAATACAGTGGTATGTATACAATGACGTGGTGAAGAATACAACAGTATACAGAACAGTGGTGTATGCAGTGGCATCCATATTGTGAATATATAGTGAGACATAGTGATATACAATGATTGTATGGACAGTGGTATACTGATGTGTGAAGAGTAACTCTCTGATGTTGATAATGTCTTGATGGTACCTTGTACACTATGATGATGTCTTGATGATGCCGTGTACATGTATACTCGTTGATACCCTATGGTGATGGTGCCCTATGTTGCAGACCTTGATGATGTTTTTGATACTTTGATGACCAAACTCTATGATATAGTTGCAGCTGTAAGGATCTGTTCAGAACTCTTGTACCAGCACATAAACCCTCGGTGATCATCACCAAAGTTGCAGAAGTCACTATCCAAGCTTTGACTGAAGTTTGTATGGTGCAAGTTCAAAATTCAAGGGATCAAGCATGGAAGAATGCAATATGAATAGTTAGTGAACACATACAGTAATGAAGCCTGTCTGCTACAAGACTTATGCAGTGATGATGATATAAACACTAACAAAGGTATGATGATGTTTAGGCTTTGGCTGATGCCTTAGTTGCTTTGCAATAGTTGATACATGAACTAAAGTTTGTACAGTGAATATAGTAAACAGACAAGTACAGTGATTTTGTTTGGACTAGATGATAGCATTGATGTGAGTCATATACAGTGGCACAAATGAATTATTGATGATATAAAGCAGTACACACAGTGAACAGTAACATAAGTTCTTGAGTACATACAGTGGTGTACAAATGAAGATGATGATACATATCTTATGATGACAGTCTGCTGTAGTTTGAATAGTTGAAGCTTGACCATGATAATACAAACCCTATGATGTTGATGGTGCATGCTATACAGTCTGCTATAATTTACTGTGTTAAAGTCTGATCAAGATAAACCCAACACATGTATATGTGGATGATGATATCATGATGCTGCTGATAAAGATGATGCATGAGAGCGGATCTTTGTAGCAAGCTGTATGATAACTTGACAGTGATCAGCAGATTGATGACATGTTCAGACAGTCCTATATGACGGTGATGATTAGTGATAGCAGCAGTGTCTCTGATGCACTTGAGCAGCACAAGTTGATAAGCATAGAATAACCAGAGATGATGAGCAGTGATGAGCAGACTTTGATGACCTGGCAGTATTAAAGAGCAGGTGTTGATGAACAACGAAGATTGAGAAGTGGTTGCAGCAGTATTGATGAGAGTGTTCAGCAGATGTTCAGCAGTATTGACCAGCATCGGAACAGATTGAAGAAACAGATGAGTTGATGTGACAGTGAGCTTTAACTGTAAAAGCAAGCTTGTCTTGCTGTTGAGGTTAGGATACGTCAAACCCTTCTTAGCAGGGTCTAAGAAAACCAGGCAGGGTCCTGGATGCAGAGTAGGTGCTCTCCATATCAGTAGGTGCTGATTTTACCTAACGGTTGTAGCCGAACCAAAACTAATACAAAAAGATTACAAAATTATATGGTGTTGTGCTCTTTTGTGTTATGGTTCTTTATGAAAGAAATGCTTATGCTATGTGAATGATGAAGTGAAAGATGTTTATGAAATGATTATGGTAGAGTAATGGAACGATGAATTGGTAGCTAACTGTGATAAGCTAAGAAAAGTTTAAAATTGGCTTCACACTGATTCACCCCCCCTCTCAGTGTCTACATTCATAATTGAGTCGCAGAAAATAGTAAAGCAGGAAAATAGAAAAGGACACAATGATTCTGCTCAACTTCCATCATGTCATATGAACTTCCACACAAAACCACAGATTCTCCAAAACAGTTCTTTAGTACATAGATCAACATATCTCAATTCATGCACAGATCTTACATAATATGCAAAAACTTAGCTCTCAAGATCATTCGAAGACACCTAACACTTGCAACTCTAAATCTACTTATAGGCTTGCGCCTTTACATTCATGGTCCACTTAGACAACTGCCTAACTACTTGTTAACTGATTCTACAAAATAATGACCAATATCCACAAAATGTGGTCCAAACTACAAAAGATGACCAAAAATACATAAAATAATATAACTCCGACTTGCGCGCCGTTTTCCACTTGCGCTGTATCTTTGACCTTGCGCAGCATCCACGATGCTGCACGATCAACTTATCCCAAAACCGCTTGCCAAGAAGTTTTTGGACATTACATATTGTCGTACGGATTCTGTGCACTCGACGTCAGGATCGTACAGATATATACAACTAATGCATGAGGCCATACTGCTGACGCAAGGGCCTATAACTGTGTAGGGGCCGTATTGTGTTGTTGGGTTTGTTGAATGATTTCGTAGAGGTTCTATTTCGCCAGGTGGGTGAATTTATCTGCTGGATTGTAATTGTTCCATATCTTCTTAATAAAATTTCATATCTGACCGTTGCATCCGTTTTCCCATCTTGGGTTTTATTCGGTGGTTTCCATATGCAAAACACTGTGTCTATATTGATGTGATTGTTGTTGATGTTTCTTAGTATTTACTTTCCGCTGCAATACTAGTAATATAAATTCATGTGTGGTTTTCAGTAACAATTAAATAAATTGTTTAGCCCTAGTTTGAATTTTAAAGGACAATTTATAGGATATAGGTGCTAGTGTAAATGATCAATGTCAACACCTTGAGGGGATTGATGGAAAATAATGATTGTATACCTTGAGTGATGGATTGAGGGACAATTATGGTAAACTAACACTTGAAAATTATGGCTTGATGATATATCTAACAATATTCAATAGTGCAAGCCAATTCGGGAAGTTAAACTTCAAAACAAATGGAGATTTAGACAAGGAGGGCAAATTGCCTGAAGATTAGTGCCTTATTTTGTGTGGGCAAGTAGAGTCAAAAGTTGATGGCCTAGGATACCTAGGGGTTTCAAGGTAAAGCCACAAATACTCAGATGCATGAATTTCCAATTTCTAAATAAAATTTGCAAATACCAATTGGATAGAAAAATAAATAAGAGAAACTTACCTTCGAAAACATACTTGATGCTTTGAGGAAGTATGACGAAGTGATGAGCATTGAGGTCTGTCTCCGTGTAGATCAAATGGAAGGATGATGAGAATCCCACTCGACACAAATAACCTAGGAACCCACATTTGCGCCCTCTCTCCTGTCAAGCCAAGTAAGGAACAATGAGATTGGCAAGAAAAATAGCAAATGCAAATGAGAAGACGAAGGATAAGAGAAATGATTGATTCCAAGACAAAATCACTCCATGTTAAACCATGATTTGAGAGAGAGACATAGTGAGTCTTCTATACAAGTGCCCTTGTCAAATCGCCTTCTTCACCTGCAAGTAAAAATATGGATCCAAAATATATGAGATATATTCACCAATATCTTCCAGTGCATGCAAAAAATAGCTTCATTCAACTCACGAAGAACAATCTTCAATCATCCACACAAATAATGAAATCCCAAAATATTATCTTTTATAAATCTGGAGCCAAAAATCCCGATTTCTCGATGGGATACAATGAGGGGATCACATCTCTTAAAGATCTAAATTGTGTCCACATTCTAAACAACATTCATCCAACTGTTGAGATTAAAACACAATCAACCGTGGATTTTGTTGTCCGCCGATTGCACACCAGCAGCAGAAACTTTCCGAAAGCTGTCTCCTCACTTAGGAAAGTGGGAGAGGTGTGACCTTGTGGGCAAGCACAGAGTTAGGTAGTGTCACCTACTCCTATCTCCTCCGTTTAGGCTAACTCCTAACGAAGCCAAGGGGGGTAGTCCCTATGAAAGAGTTATGGAAGGCTCAATGTGGTTAAAGTGTTTTTAGTTGGTTATGGATGCGGATGGGTGTTGTTTAGGAGTTATAATGATTAGAAGTGTTTATTTATCATGAGTATGACACATAATCAAAGCAATCCACGTTGCTAACAAGAGATTAAAAGATGAGTAATGATTGTAGGCTTAGCTAATTATGCATTCACAAATAGAGATTATAACAAACCACAGACAATTGATCAAAATGAAATAATTGTGCAGATTAAAAAAAGGACCAGTCCCTTATGGAGTCAATAATACTGAAATGCACAAAGAAAATAATAAGTCTAGAAATCAAACTAGTGAATATTAGGTTGTGCAAGTGTTCTTGGTAGGTTTTAAGAATTTTATGTGCTCTTGATTAGGGTGTCAACGAAGGTTTGTCAAAAGCCGGGAGAATATTCCAAGTTCACTCCGTTGAAGACATGTCGGGCCTGCCCAGTATCCCAAGCTGGTATCGCAAAGATTGATCAGCTAGCTGAGAATCTTAGACAACGGGCAAGACAATGGGACGATACAGGCTTCCCCCAAATGGGGGAAGAAGGGTGTGGGAGCCTTAATAGCACTCGCTTGTTATTAATTTTTTACAATTTTGATAGCTTTGCTTTTTTGTCTTTGCCTTGAAAGAACAGGGAGAGAAAGGGATGGAGAGAAGACGGAAGATTTGTCTTTTTTTTGTTCTTGCTTGCTTGAGGCCCTTTGGGCTTTTCTCGATTCTACTTGCAAATAAGAGCTATAAACAATTCAAACGTTATGTGTTAATGAAAAAATTTAAAGACAAAACCTCAAACTAAATTCTCAAAAAAGGGGTAAAAACCAGCGATGAAACAAAGAGGAACGAGAGAGGAGAAAAACCAAGAAAAGGGAGCGATAAAAGGTAAAAAAGAGGGCTGTAAAACAGTAAAAGAGGGCAGCGAACTAAGTGAAAAGAAGGCTGTCCAAAAAGAAGAAAGAGAGGGCTGTCCAAAGCAAGAAAAAGGGGTGAAAACTAAGTAAAAAGAGGGTTGTCCAAAGGGAAGAACGAGGGCTTCAAAACTAAGGGAAAAGAGGGCACCGAAGAGGCAGGAGGAAAGGCAAGCCAAACAAGGCAATGGAAGGGAAGCCAAAGGATGGAAAGAAGTAAACTAGGGCTTCCTAAGTAACAGGTAACCAAAATAACTTTATCTTGTGGATGGAACACAAGAGAGAGAGAGTTACTCTCGGCTTTCTTTTTGTAGCAAAAGATGACAAACCCTGTAGGTCCTGCAATTACAAAGTGTTAAACTCAAAATGGTTGTTTGAAGCATGGGATAGAAACAACTGAGCTCACACCCTTCTACAATTTGTGAAGCCTGAATCACACCAAAACTCAATGCAAGAAGTGAGATAAAATTATATGCTAGTATGCTAGGAAAATCAAATCAAGATCAACATTTTGTATTACTGACTACTCATGTCCATCTAGATATCAATCTACTTTGCATAAATAACCAAATTGAGACAACAAATGGTTATTCTACTGTGCCAACAATGGCCTTCTTGAGCTAGCAAAATATTTACCTTCTTGAGCTAGCAAAATATTTAATCACATACAAGTATTGAAAGAGAGGAGTTAGAGACAATATCACCTCAACCATGAGGAAATCACCACAATCAAAAGCCCATGGACCTCCAAAGTTGAATATCTTTATTAACAATTCTAAAGCAAATGCTTGATACAATTTTCTTAGAGTAACTTTAACCCAAAAGTTCCATCCCAATAGAGCTAAAGAAGCCTCTATTTATACAATGAAAGAAGACCCAAAACCCTAAAACTAGAAAACCAGACCTAACCGGCCCAACACACCACTAAAGGACCAGACCTAAAGAAGATGAGCCAAGAGTGAGGGGAGGCCTCCACCTAGGCAAGGCGCCCCCACTCCAACCCTAAACAGTGAAAACCAAGCCCAGAAAGAGCCCACACATGTGATGACACCCCTGTTGGAGAGAGAGGGCATGAGCATGAGAGAGGGGCGTGAGTTGGCTAAGGGAGGCGTGAGCTAAGTAAGGAAGAGCTGTTGCTAGGTTTGGAGGAGCCACTGCCTGTAGATCGTAATGTAATCATTAGTCCCTGCCTCGATCAAATCATCAAACCAATGAGTGCTCTCCATCTCGTCCAATTCGAGAGTTTAGCTGGAGATGACAAGGCTGTTAACTGAATATATTTTTATTGCTCACTGAATGCTGACTGACGTTGAGTTATGATAACTCCAATCATCATAAATACCCATTGACATGTCACTCTGCATTTCATTTCACTGAATTTGGATTAATTTGGAGAGTTTTGGATTTTTTCCAAAATAATCATTTTTTAATAAATAATCAATTTTTTCCCCAAAAATGACTTTTTTGAGAAAATGCGCGTTATATGTCCGATTGATGATCTGAAAGTTGGATCTGACTGGCTGGCCGATCAAGAATGATTTTTGGCTTAAGGTTAGAGCCTTCAATCACTGAATTCGGGGTCCAGATGACTAATTTATTACAAATGAGATTTTTCCATTTAATTTATGGAAAAATTAATTAAAAAACTTAGGGAAATAATTAAAAAATTAAAAAATTAAAAAATAATTTTTTAACGCGTCCGGTAAAATATTTTCAAATTTTTTTTGATGGTCCTATTGACTTAGGACATGACCATGCTCTATTCTACTAATGCCTAGTAGGTTTATATACATTTAGTTGGGCTCTAATAACCCCCCAACGCCCAGAATTCAAAATCGGGCATTCCAGCTTTGGAGGAAACGGGAGAAAACCTCGTCAATTATACTCGGCTATAGGCGAAGCATAATTGTCAAGGGCAAAAAACTCCCTGGAATACCTTAGTTGAGATTCTACGTCTTAGGAGACCGAACCACTCAAAACACCCTATGAGCACATTTTATTACAAACCCCGTGGGGCCATGGTCAAAATTACTCAAATAAAAAACTGACTAGCCAAAATTGGCTAGACATAAAGACGGATCAACTGATACACTGGAATCAAACATTGGACATGTTTTTCAACCGACGGCTCCTCAGGTAACCCAACTATGGTACAAAAAAGTTGGTAACATTTGGCTCCAACTGTGGGACAGGTACTTGCTTGATCTATTGATAAAAAACAATCCCTGAGAATCCAGGAATCTCTGGTACCTGCATGTAAACAGAAGTGTCTCAAGCCCATGTAGATGATAAAATATGCCATGATGAAATACCAAAAAAATATTTTTGCTTTTTCAAAATAAAATACATGAAATAAACCTTTTCTTTTTCAGCATGTATAAGTGAAAATATAATACAAATGCTAATATACACAAATAAGAAATTTTTATACAACATTCTACATGGGTATGATACATAACATATGATACAAAAATAAAGTACATAAAAATACAACAAGGATGGGCTTAGAAAAGCCTTGGGATGACCCCTTGGTCATCTTGGAGGTTGTTTCGATAAAAGGGCTTCAAGTGTTGGCCATTCATAGGCAGGTTTAATATTTCTCCATCCATGGTGTTAAGGAGAAAATAATTGGTGCCAGCCGTGTCGCCGATGATAAACGGGCCTTTCCAAAGGCTGTCAAATTTTCCATGCTTCCCGAGCTTCTCTCTTCTCTTATCTCATAAGAGAACAGTATCTCCTATTTGGAAAGCCTTCGGCCTAGCTGACTTATCAAAAGTGCCCTTCATGCTTTCTTGATGTCTGAGTGACTGATCAAGGGCGGCTCTTCGAGATTCATCCAATTCTATGAGCTGATTGATCCTCTGCTCCATTTCTGGTTGTTCCGTGCCATATTCACTTAACATCATGAAGATCGGAATCTGCATGCTGACCAGAAGGGTGGCTGTGAGGCCATAAACAAGCTCAAAAGGTGACTTTCCAGTTGAGTTTTTCTTAGTGATTCTATCTGCCCACACAGCATACTTAATCTTGCTATCCCATGATCTCTTATTGTCCCCCATAGTCTTCTTAAGGATAGTCATCAAATTTTTATTAGTGGACTTAGCAAGTCCATTGCCCTGCGGATAATAATCAGATGAGTAGGATATGATAATGCCATATTTGAAACATAAGTCATTTACTTTTTCAGAACTAAAAGCCTTGGCATTATCGGTTGTTATTTTTAGGGGAGTTCCGAATTTGGTGATGACTCTTTCCTTGATAAAATCTATAACAACCTTTTCAGTGGCAACCTTAGTGGGTATAGCCTTTACCCACTTGGTGAAATAATCGGCTGCTGTGAGAATCCAACAAAAGCCATTGCTAGAGTTGTCCTTGAATTTTCCAATAAAATCAAGCCCCCATTGCTGAAAAGGGGCAAGGACCACAACCAGAGTAAGGGGAAGAGCAGCCAACTTCTGCTTCCCAGTGAAAAGTTGGCATTCTTGGCAACACTTGACATGCTTGTGGGCATCTGAAAGGTGGTGGGCCAATAGTAACCAGCTCTCAGGATATTGTGGGCAGTTGTATTTGCTGCATAATGGCCTTCACAAAATCCTCAGTGAAATTCCGCTAAGATCTTCTTGGAATCCTGCTCGTTGATGCACCTAAGTATGATGCCATCTGGGTTTCTCCAACCCAGACCCTCTTGGGTAAGGCAATACCTAGCAGAGTTAAGTCTCAAAGCCCTACGCTTGTGACCTTTGAGGTGATCAGGGCAAATGAGATCGAGAAGGAAGAAAATGATGTCGGAATACCAATGATTATCAAGCTCTTGAAGGGCAGGAGTTATGGCAGGCCGAGTGATATTATTTTCTGCAATCATTTCAATGGCTTCTTCATTTCTCTGAGTAAGCATTCTAGCAAGGCCTCGTCCCTTTATCAATTTAGTGGGCTTTATTTCAAGGTCATACTCCTGGATCTTGGACACCCATGTACCCCTTATTCCTAAACAATCCTTTTGGGACAGGATATCTTTAACAGTAGTGTGGGGAACATATCCAATGACCTTAGAGTACCCAATATAGGTCCTGAAATGTTTTAAAGATTTGACCAAGGCATAAGCCTGCTTCTCCATGATGGTGTACTTTAGTTCGGAATTCTGCAAGGCTTTACTCATAAATGTTAGACACTGAGAGGGGGGGGGGGTGAATCAGTGTAAAGCAGTTTTAAAACTTTTCTTAGCTTGTCACAATTAACTACCAATTCATCATTCTACCAATCTCATAATCATTTCATAACCATCTTTCACTTCATCATTCGCATATCATAAGTATTTGAATCATCAAGAACCATAACACAAAAGAACACAACACCATATAATTTTGTAATCTTTTTGTATTAGTTTTGGTCCGGCTACAACCGTTAGGTAAAATTAGCACCTACTGATACAAAGAGCACCTACTCTTCATCCAAGACCCTGCCTGGTTTTCTTAGACCTTGCTAAGAAGGGTTTGAGGTATCATAACCTCAAAAACAAAACAAGCTTGCTTTGACAATTAAGGCTTACTGTCACATCAACATCATCTTTCTGTCCACGTCATCATTGTCACATCACACATCAACACTTATCTCTAGCATTTCTTCAATCAACATCTTCTCCATACAGTTACATTAACTCTTCATTCTGTCCAAGAGCATTTTGTCAAAAAGAATATCAGCAATTTATTATCATACTGTCCCTGACTTCATAATCTTTGAGCACATCTTCATTCATGTCATCAGCTGAAGGTATTACTGCCACCTCATAACGATCATCATTTATCAATAAGGTAACAAGCAATAGGAGTTAAAGCACCATCATCCTCATCAATACCTAACTGTCATCTGCATATGTCTGCACATGTTACTTCTAGGGTAGTCATAGAAGGCACCATCAATCATCATTATTTACTCAATTTCTGTGTATGTTAATGTTATCTTGATCAGACTTCAATTGTGTATGCTTTAGCAGACTTTACTCAGACTTTCATCATTACTGCTATATCTCTGAATGTTTATCAGAAGTATGTCATAGTAGTATTATTTCATCATTGTGTGTGTATCATAGGGTTTGTGTAATCAATTAGCAGTCTGCTAATCAACTGTTTACATCGCTGTACAATCAATCAGTGCATACATCACTGAGCATATTAATCCTGTGGACACCATTGAGCATATAGCACTGTATCATCACATATTAATAGCACATCATATTGCTGTGTACTGAGCATAAACAACATTAAGCATGTGTGTATCACTGATCATTTCTCTGTTTGCTACTAGATTTGTATATCACTCAGCATATCACTACCACATCATATCACTGAACATATCATCACTTAAGCATCTGAACATCTCACTGAGTAAATTGAGTATACGCATCATCACCGTGTACTATCATACATACTGCCACCTGACTATGTAAATCACTGACTGAGCATACATACTATCTCATAACTGTGTAAGTCATCACTATGTAAACTAAGCATACTGTGTAAACTTACATGTCATGACTGTGTATACATAACATCACTGTGTAAACTTACATTAGCTGACCACTGCTTATATACTCATCATGCCAATTCAAAAATCTGTTCATCTACTCCTCAAATGTAATACATAAAAAGCTTCTATAAGTCTGCTCCACACTTTTCATACAAGTCTGTTCCAATTTCAATCTCAGCTTCACCCAATTTGACTACTAGTCTTCTTAACCACACCACGTTAATTATCCTAAGTCAAATTACTTCAAGTCTGTCTTTAGATGTACTTCAGTTCAGCAATCTCAGTTACAATGACACTTGGTCTGCAATGACCTCAATTTAAGGTCTAAACACTGTCAAAATATCCTCTCTTCTAGCCGCCTTCAGTCAAGCCAAACTTTTATTGTTACTGCTGTCATTTGTCATTTTAAAGTAACTCAATGTTATCACAGTGAACACAACTATTCCTAGTGTTACCCCACAAAGAGTATGAAGAAATTCCTTTAACTCTTTCAACCCTCTATGGCAGTGTTTTGGACTGTGGTACCATTAAATTGTGATCCAAAGACACCTTGATATGTTGCTGAGTTTAAATAGTTTCATATTCTTTTAAGGTCATAACATACAACATTCACCAAGAATAAGGCTTCATGTCCTTATTATGCTGCTATACTTCTCTATCCGAGATTCAGAGATAAACTTCACTTCAAAACATCACAACATAACTTCAAACTTGATACTTCATCTACTATAGTTGAAATCAAACCTGGAAGGTCTAGCTGGGCTATACAGAGATCTGATCATCAAAAGCAATTCTTCATGTTCATAACTGATCAAACCCTTCATTAGCTTCATACCTTGACTGTGTCAATGCTGTGGATGTTGGAGGGCAGCAATAGACTGTTCATACACTAGTGAAAACACTGGAGAACCTCGAGTTTGTGCATGCTAGGAAGAAACTCGGGGCTGTGTATTTTCCAGGCATGAACTAGGGCTTTAGAATGCTTGCAAACTTTGTCAAGGATGTCATGTCAAGCTGCTGTCACCGAATGCCTGCTGCAATTTTGGACTGTAATTTACGGACTGTAATTTCGGAACTTCTCTTCAATTTCGGGTCTGTGTATGCTGGACTGCTGCTACCCAAAAATCAGAGATATAAAAACTTAAAAATCAGAATTCAAAACCTCACTGCTGAACCACCGAAAACCTCAGTCTGCTGCTCCTTCTGCGGCTGCCTCAGAGACCTCCGAATTTCAGAGAAAAATTCGAATCCATCCACCCAAATTATTCTTCACTTTCTCTGTAAATTCGGACTGCTGCTGCCTCCGAATTTCAGTCAGCCTCAGTCAAAAAAATCTCAGAGCTGATTTAAAATTGCACTTCTAAAAATGAGGTCGTTTGCCTTTTATTTATACTGATTTTTCATGAGCCGACCTGTCACAATAATAATTTTTTTTAAAATTATTTGGAGCTGACTTGAAATATAAATATATTTTTATTTAGGCTGAGCCGACTTCCTTTGTTGGTCCAGATTCCCTTTTTATTGAGTTGGGTTGACCCTTTTGCATATTGTAAGGGCTTTGGACCCTTACCCTTGAGGCTTTCAATCACAACCGACTTTGCTTGTGGGCTTTATCCAACATTCAATCAACAGGGGCTTTATGTCATGACAAAGTCAAAGGGCTCCATTAACACGTTGAAGGCTTCTTGTGAAATAAATGTCAAATGATTTCACTTTAAGGGTTCAAGCATTACAATCAACTTTCAAAGGTCATCAAAAGATACCATGATCAAGGGTGTCCTCCACATCATCAAGAATCAAGGGTGCATCAAGCCACTAAGTTTCATGTTCCCCAAAACCCAAGATGAAGGGTGCAAACCATCTTCAAGGGTTTCGATGCCCCATCAACACACAAGTGACCCGTATGCAAGAGGACGATCATCTCCATGCAAGTATGAGGGCTTCTTCAAACTTTTGTGGGCTTCAACACACTATGACCAACTTGTGGGTCCAAGCACTTCTTCAAGGTTTCTTCACCAAGTAAGAAGCTTCATAGGCTTCTTCAACCATCTTAACCACGCAAGGGGACCTCTAAGGGTCAGGGTTCATCATGACATCACCTGTGGGGTTGCCAGTCCTTCTTTTAGGGTACCATGACACCATTAGAGCATGAATGACCACAGAATGGGTCATTAATGCTTCTCCAAGTCATTTGGGGCTTCTCCATCGTCTACCAAGGCTTCAGGACCATCTCTAGGGTCTTCAGCATCATCAGCACGGTCTTCAACATCTTCAACAAAGTGATGGCTTCAAGATCCAGCCTTGTGGGTACAGGGACCTTGTCAACTGGGCACAAGGTGCTTCAAGGCACAAACCCACTTTGTTAGGGGTCTAAGCACTGCAGGTGGGACTTGGTGGCATCAATGACATCCCGTGGGGCCACTGCAAGTCCATGTTGGCATCAATGACAATTTCATCAACAATAAATGCTATAGGTTGCTCGAACCCTTCGAAGTTCTTTTGGAGCAACACACCGGCATAGTGTCTTCTGAAGCAAAGGAAAAGATCATGAAAACTTTTGCATAATCTGGGCTGACTAAGACTAGAGACCTGGTAATGGCATTCTTTATGGTATCAAAGGCTTTCCTTCCTTCACCGGTCCACACAAACTTGGCATTTTTCTTAAGTAAGGCCTACATAGGTTTCATTAATTCGGCCAAGTTTGGAATGAATCTTTTGATAAAATTTATATGACCATTGAAGGACTGGAGGGCTTTAACATTCTTAGGTAGGGGAATCTTTCTTATGGCCTCTACTCTTTCAGGATCAATTTTGACACCGTCCTTATTGATGATGTGTCCTAAGAGTTTTCCCTCTTCTATGCCCAAAACTGACTTAGCCGGATTCAAAGAAATACCATACTTCCTACGTCGCTCGAAAATTTTCCTGAGATGACCAACATGGCTGGATCTTTCTTTCGAAAATACAGTAAGATCATTTTGATAGATCTCAATGATTTTACCAATCAACTCCTTGAAAGCATAATCCATGGCCCTTTGGAAAGTAGCTCCTGCATTTAAAAGGCCAAAGGGCATTCACAAATATTCAAAAGTGCCCCAAGGAGTTGCGAAAGTGGTCTTATGCCTATCTTCCTCTTGAATGACTACTTGAAGTTTGATTTTATTTGCTAATATTTGGATTTTATTTGTGAAAGTGCTCTTGAAGTTTGATTTTATTTGCTAATATTATTGATGGATCTAGCTTAGAAGGTTATTCTAAAACACGTAGGGTAAACCTTTACGATTATTAATTTGTTTACTTGTGCTTTGCTTTTAAGAGGTAGGAAAGTAACCAACTATACTCAGTTGTATTGAGGTTCTTTTGATATCTTGTTTTCATACACACTAGATCTAATATTGTTGTGCAAGTATTGTCTCATAGTTTTGCAGGTCACAGATTCAATGGAGGATTGGAACTCAGCTGTCTCTTCCCTTCCCTTGGAAACTTTTACAAGATTAATTCAATTTGTTGTAGGGACTCCAAGGCCATCATCAAAAGATCAAGCAAGGGCTTGAATTTCTCCATCTATCTCTTCAAACTCTCTCTCTTTTTCGCGGTTACTTGTTGATTACGCTTAAGAAATAGATATTTCCTTTCATGCTTATTATTTGGAATCTATCTTTCTTTAAGTATTCAGATCTGATTTGTCTTTAAAGAACTCCATCATTCAATTAGATCTAAGCTTGAAAAAATCATGCTTATACTTCAAAATGTAAATTTTTCTAAGTACGAAATTTTTCAATTTTTTTAATTGTTGCATTGTCTTTCTCATCGTTTTCTAACATTTCTTGTTCGTTGGTTTTTAGTAAGTCTGCGCGTAAAAGTGGAGTTTGGAGTGACCAAGACCATCAAGGAGGCTTCTGAACAATCCGGTGGACACCCACTTTGATATAGTGCCTTGGTGCACCGTTGTAAGCTCTTAGATCCAAGTTTAATGGACTAAGAGGCACTCCATCTTCATCATAAAAAGTTGTAAAAAATTTAAACGAGAGAAGTGGGGTAACCAAGACCCACATCCCATCCCCCCTGGGGGATTTGCGTCTTTTTGTCATTTTGCGAGATTGTATTTTTCTAACCTTACCACTTTACACACTCCCTTTTTTTTAGTCCAGGGTGTATACTTCTTTCACAATTCACTGTATAATCCATGTTTTTATTGTTGCAAAGTAGTTTAGAAATAAAACAATTCTTCGTCGCCACGAACTATGCTCTCATCTCCACCCAAAGGCTTTGTCGAGTAATGGAGATTGATCAGAAAAGTGACGCATAAGTTTGGCCATTATATCTTTGCATCAGTAGTGTTTTATTTCTTTCATATTCTAACTTGTTTATTAAAATAAACCCAAAGTCTCTTGAACTTTGCTGAAAAGCAAGTCATGAGCGCTTTCTGTCGGAGAGTTGTTATTTCTGGTTTTAGCTTAGCTGCTTTTTTGTTAACTTTCATAAATCTCTTGAATCTCGCCATAAGGTGGATCAAGAGTGCTCTTTGTTGGAGGGTTGTTACAATCTTAATTAAAATCGAAATAAACCATTTTACTACATTGTGTATGCTGTACCCGATTGTGATACCTAGAAGCATTGTAGATTGATTAAATTCTCACATTTTAATTTAATTAGTCACCCTAATAAAATTAACTACCCAAAAGATAAGCTAAAATCCGACGCTTCGGTTAGACTTTGTGTGGACAAATTCCACTTGGGGAAGCTGGAACCACTGTACTTGGATCTTGGGGGCACCGTTAGGCTACATCGCTGGTTGGTGTAGTGTTGAACACGCCCTTGGGACTTTGACAGCCAACATGTCCTTGTACGAAGCCACCAAAGCCTAAATTCCGGACATTCCTTTCTATACCTTTACGGTATCTCGAGGGTTTCCCTTCTACCCTTAAATAAGATTAACTGTCTAATAATCTAAAATTCACCAAGATAGACTTGCACAACATATTTCTTTCTTTCAACAAATTATCACTGTGTTGACTCCATAAGGCACTGGTCCTTGCACTTTCATTTGCTTTTTGTTATCAATATCAAGTATCGTGCATCTTTTATTTTTTTTCCAGTGATTATTAATTCATGCTGTTAAAAGGACCCTTCTTAAACTATTGTTGCAACTATATCTTGAAACCCCACTTTTTGAACTCCCAAAACTTAATAAAACCATTAACGAATTGGATAATCCTAATAACCTTAGCAACTTTCCATAGGGACTACCCCCCTTGGCTTCGTTGGGAGTTTTGCCCAAACGGAGGAGTCAGGATCAGGTGACAGCACCTGGCTCTTTGCTTGCCCCCAAGGCCGCACCTCTCCTTTTTAGCGGGAGACAATTGTTCGAAATATTTTCTGGCTTATGGTGTGCACATCGGCGGGCAACACATCATATGCCAAGGTGAGGGGCGCCCCATGGGGGACGTCTGCCCTAGAAAATCCAATAAAATAACGTGGACCCCAGTGCTAAGTAATATTGGAGAAAATAATCCATAGAGCCTTGATATATCATCACAAAAAATTCCATGCCATTTCCTTGATCAACCTTGCCAAATGAATTTCCTGTAGTAATTTCTATTCCATTTTCTGTGAATTTTATATTGGTACATCATCCCAAAGTTGTAAAAATGGCAATAACTCTCTGCCAGTCGCTCCATGCAACAAGATGAGTGCAAAAATGCATCCAGAGACATAGGAGAATGGTAATAGTGACTACTTATACGCCCTGGTCCATAATAGTGCCCTAGGAGAACCAAGGACATCTTCTCATCAATATGTAAAATGACCAGAATAATAAAAGTGATAATAATCACTGTAACTCAAAATTGTGGCCATCTGCTGAAAACTGAAATTGCAGTATGTATGTTGTGCATGTATAGAACATATATAACCAATATTGATTATTGCAGTCACTTCCTTGGGAAACATGGTTGACCTAGTCAAAATACTCCATCTGAAGGTGAGATAATGATCTGGATGAACTTGCATGCATTCAAGGTAAACGATAGTCCAAGATGTATAATAATGCCCAACTATAACATGCTAATCATAATCATGGTGACATAATAATAATAAATAAGCAAAATATACTTGTGTCCTTGAATAACCTTAAAATATTCTATGAAGCCCCTTGTATACGCCATGCTTACAAAGTTTAGCTCATTTGTTAATACTGGGTGAGGGTGGATAAGCACGGCTTTAGGTGAAGGGTGTTGACTTGTTGCAGACTTTGATGATGTGATCTCTCCAAGTGACAATGAATACACACGACCACAATGACAATATGCATGACAAAGAAAACTAAGGGATGGTGGTGTCTCACAAATGGGTAGAGTACTTGGGATTGTTTCCATTAGACTCTAACAAGTAGCCATTTAACATTTCATTAACATTTAACTTTCAAGCATTTAACATTTTACAAGATACTAGCTAGCCTCCAAAAGCAAGTACCTTGGATAAGTTTTTGGGCTCCAGATAATGACTCAGCCTAGCCTCGCTACCAGGCAGGGTCCATTGCCTTGATGGGGTTGTCACCTTTTTTCCTTGTAGGGGCAAATGACCTTTCATCATACAAAGGATGATTGTGCATCCCTTGGCCACTGACTAGTTTTATAACATTAATTCAAGCAGGGTGTTTAAGAACACCATTAATTTGCATCCTTTAGATATAACATTTATGCATTCTGATGCTTTTGACACATTTCAAGTAGTACTTGCTTCGAAGACTAAAGGAAAACCATCTGGTGACACAGGCTCCACATCCCTTCCACAAGGCATCATACAAGCAGAAGGCGAGGAACAAGGCCACATACTCTAGAGGAGAGACACAGTGCAAACATGGGGTTCATCATGCACAGGGGTCAAAGTGGGGAAAAGCTCATCAATCTCATAGGTCCAAGTCATAAGTTAAAGGGTAAGACAATACCGATGAAAACTGGATGTATGAGGAAAAGTGATAAAATGGTGCCAACGTTGCAAGACAAGATAAGTTTGTGCAAAGCATGGCATAGGCACTGGCCTTACATTTTAGACTTCCAACCGTTCATAACATAAGTTAAGCATCACTATACATAGTCAAATGAGCATATGCCACCATAATCATCATAGCACATTAAGTCATGGTGCTAATATACATTAGAGAGCAAACTAAAACCAAGAAGCAATATACTTGATCTCACCATATATATCTGAAATGCCACTCTGCGTGTCAGGAATGCACCATCTCTGCTGCTTTGCTCAAATGGGCTATGGCACTGCGAAGGTCATCTTAATGGATTAGGAAATCTCAGTCATGGCAAAAAATTGCTCTACATCTATGTAATATCCCAAATATTGATATTCTACTGATACTGAGTATAATATTAACTCGTACACTCAATCTTGTGCAAAAATAAAGAATAACCATGCATGCAAACTTGCCATGCAAAAATACTTTAAAATATAGCTGATTTAGGGCTAGGGTTTGCAGAATGAAATTTAACACTTACCACTGATAATTCGGCTAATAATACTCCTGAGATAGGCTGCATCCATAAAGTCCCGAATAGGTGAAGTATTAGTGCTACTCTCCTGCTGTTGACGCCCAACGTCACACGTGTGCACCCCTCAGACTGAAGGTGACGATTTTGGAGGAGGAATGGTTAGAAGCTGCTGAAACTTTGTGGGCCTGTCGATCTTCTGTTGCCAGAGAGATAGACTATCACATGCAGAGGTTTGGCTGCCTGCAAGTGCCCTAGCGAATTGGTTTGCTGTCTTGTTGCTCACGTCGCGCAACTCTCTGATTTGCTGATAACTGCTCCAGGTGAGAAAACTGATGGCTAATAGTCACTCTATGCCGTAAGCTATGCCTGTTGAGAAAGAGGAAGCTGACATGTAGAGGAAAGACTGTTTTATGGTCCCAGCGAATCCTTCTGAGGTTTCCCAGCTATTTCCAGCTGCAAAACGTGGATCTGTCAATAATCCTTCTGAGTGTGTTGGATCCCTGAATACTGATGTATATAATGAATGCTGTGGATAAAGTTGGATGATCTATCCCAATAAGAGACTAGGGCAGATATCTCATTGCCGAACCCTCGATAGCTAAAGACACCGTCTTCAACCCCAACTGCCGCGGCTGCACGCTGTGCTGCTGCTCAAAACTCGAAATCAATCAACAATAATAATAGACAGTCACTTTAGTCTCATAACCCTCTTAAATATAGTCTCATACGCTTTTAAGGTTTGCATGTCACTTTTAGGGTTTCTGCTTCACTTTTGTATGCATGCAATTTTATTTTGATGTTGACTTTTAAGCCTAAAAAAATAAGGCTCCTTTTATTTGACTAATGACTTTAACACTGAATGAATGTCCCGACCTGGTCCAAGTATCAAATGCCCTCAGTCAATTGCCTCTCATGCAGTACCTTGTTACATACCTAAATAATAACAACAATAAATACATAAATATAACATAATACAATATATATATATATATATGGAAATCATAATAATAATAACAACCAACAATAATAATATAATATTAATTAGTGAAGAGGTGTAACTCTTTATGAAGAGTTGCATTAGACACCCTTTAAATAATTATATATATGAGAAAGTCTATCTTGTAAATGATCACTTATCACTTCTATCAATTTATACATCATTTTATATCTATGAATATGTGGGTTATTTCATAAATTACTTCGAGTTAATTGAGAACATCCAATTATGGATGTTACAGTGCTATGAGAGCTATACGACCCTTGGACATTATTTACACTTTGTGTAAATTTGGTTTTTAACCACTATTAGGGTTTCCCTAAAACATAGGGCATTGTCCATAAAAAAAAAGTAAAAGTAAAACAAAAAAAAGGGTAAAAGTCTTAATAAGTGGGTTGGGGTTTGAATATAAAAGTGCATAATAAATACTACTAAGAAGCAAGTGAGATTTGAACTTAGGTGGGGAAGGTAACAATCATTCCTCCCAACCACCCAATCTACATGAAGTCCTTAGGGGAAGAAACTAATTATTGAAAACTATAGTATACTATACAAGATAAAATATGTCTTTCTTTGATATATCTTGGGATAAGAAGCATAACAAAATGGAGTCTCATGACAAAAAACAAGGAAGATTTTTATAATATCCCAAATACTGATATTTTCTAATTCTATGCAAAATTTATGAACAGCCGGGAATGCAAAATTGCCATGCAAAATTTCCCTAAATTATAGTTGAATTTAGGGTTAGGGTTTGTCGGAAGATTGTAACACTTACCACTGATAATCCGGCTGAAGATGCTCTTGAGAAAATACGCATGCAAGATAAGCCGAGCTGATGAAGTAATAACCCATTTTTCCAGCGTAGTGCTCCCAGCAGTCTGGATCAGTTAAAGATGGCGTTTTTGGTGGAGGGCTGGTCTGTTGGAGCTGCAAATTTTCCGGAGTGTAGATGTGCCCGTGCCAGAGAGAATGGCAAGAGCATGCAAAAGATTTGACCTCTCCAGGTACCCTAGCGAATTGGTTCACCTGACTGGTGTTCACGCCCTCCCTCTTCTCTGTTCTGCTGATAGCTGCTCCAGGTGAGCAAACCGGTGGCTGATAATTAGTCAAAGCAGTAGAGTGATCTTGTTGGTGGGGATGCAGGCCACATGCGGAAGAAATATGGTGATCCAGAGTCTCGGTGAATGACTTGGGGTTTTCCAGCTAAATCCCCCCAGCTGTATGGATGAACTTGCAAATAAGCTTTTAGCATACACTGAATCACTAAATAATGATTAATACGATAGATGTAGTGACAAACCTGGATGGTTTATCCTGAAGGAGACTAGGGCAGATATTGCACTGTCGAACCGTCGTTAGTTGAAGATTCCGTCCTCAACCTCAACTGCCGTAGCTGCATGTTGTTCTGCTGCTCAAATATCCCAATCAATCAATAATAAACATAGTTATCTCTTTAGGCTCCCTCGTCCTTCTTAAATAGATCCTTATGCGCTTTTAGGGTTCGCATGTCACTTTTAGGGTTTGTGCTTTTACTTTTGCATGCATGTGATTCTAATTTGATGTTGACTTTTAAGCCTAAAGAGAAAAGGGTTCTTTTAGCCTACTGCTGACTTTAGTACTGAATGTGTGTCCCGAGTTGTTCTAAGTACCAAATGTCCTTAGTCAATCCCCTCTTATGCAGTACCTGCTCGAACCTAAGGGGATTAAGTAGGTTAGCAGTTGTTTTGTTGCCTAATCGAACGAGGACATTACAATTTTCAAGTGCTTTGAAAACTTATGTTTCAAAGTTATTCCAAATAAAAGGAATGATTAGAGGAAAAACATTAGTATTTCTATTGCGCCCGGTGAACGCAACAATTATATTATGGATGAATTTGCTAATGAGTTGGCGATTCCTAACTCAAATATAGGTGAAATGTTAGACTTTTGTAAAAACAAAGAATATGCAATAAGTGATTTACAATGAAACATTGGAGATTATACCGGTGTCTCGCAATTTATAGTTAAATCCTTGTGGAGTAGTGACGATGACCTAGTTTTAGGATTACCATGGCTAAAAATATTGGGGACTTTTATCTTAAATGCTGAAAAAAAGTTTCTGACATTCCCCTACAAAAAGAAAAAAAATCACGTTGCCTGACATTAACATGAAGACAGAATCAGAGGTCACATCATCTGAAGAATTCAAAGAAATATCAAAGATGTTGTCGCAGGGGAATGAGAAATCAATTCAGACGATACAAAAGGGTTTTGACAAGGTTATTGCAGGTAAAGAAGAAGAGATCTCTTGTCTATGAGCTCATAATCCGAAATTACTTCTGCAAATCAAGAAGGCGAGGGATAAGGCATAATACAATCAAAAGCTAGAAGAGGAGAATGAAGATCTTCAGAAGAAACTATTAGAAAATATCGAAGAGAATAATCACCTTAAGAAGCGTAAACAAGATTTAATAGATCATATTTCGAAGCTTAAATATGATGAGAAAGCGCAAGATGAAATGTTAAGGAACCTTAAGAATGATAAGTATTCGTTAGAATCTAGTCCTTGCCACAGTTCAAAAAGAAGCCGATCTAGTAAAAATACAATGTCCAACACATATCAATGCTCAAAAGATGACGCTAGTGAAAGAAAATAACTTTGTGAAACTTCCCTATCAACACCCCAACCATATAAACAGGGATCTTCGAAAGTGGGAATTGTTGAAAGATAATGGTACTAATGTAATCAAATTTCCCGACGACAGATCAGTAGGGAATCCCAACAATCAACAACAAATCAATTTGGGATGGATTGATCCGTCAACATATCAGAAGTTATGCTCTACACTTGGAAGTTTGTATCAACATGTTTCGTCAGCTATGACGTCACAAGGAATGATCCGACCACATTATAAGGCTTCGAGGACAAAGCCTTTATAAGAGAGAGGCAATGTTACATACCTAAATAATATCAACAATAAATACATAAATATAACATAATATATATATATATATCATAATAATAATAACAACAAAACAATAATAATATAATATTAATTAGTGAAAATGTGTAACTCTTTATGAAGAGTTGCATTAGACACCCTTTAAATAATTATATATACGGGAAAGTCTATCTTGTAAATGATCACTTATCACTTCTATTAATTTATACATCATTTTATATCTATGGATATCTGGGTTATTTCAGAAATTACTCCGAGTTAATTGAGAACATCCAACTATGGGTGTTACATACCCGCTCGAACCTATGGGAATTAAGTAGGTTAGTGGGTGTTTTGGGTGCTTAATTAGAGGGGGACATTACAGTCCTCCCCACTTGAAATTGCTTGTCCTCAAGCAACTGCAAACTAGGATGCTGCAATACCTGCTCTCCCTCTCATGTGGCATCCTCCATAGGTAATTCTTTCCATTTTACCAAAAAATCTCGAATCACCCTGTTTCGGAGCTTCCTTTATCTCACCTATAGGATTCTCTCTGGAATCAGTACTAGCAGCCCTTCATCATCTAAGGGAAGTAACTTGGTGGATGGAGCAATGTGTTGTCCTTATGTTTTCTTGAGATTGGACACATGAAACACATTGTGAATCTCGCTCTCCTCTGGGAGTTCTAGCTCATAAGCCACCTCTCCAACCTTCCGAACTACCTTGTAAGGACCATAGAAGCGAGGTTTTAGTTTTTCTGCTCCTTATTTGTCGAGGGAAATTGCCTGTATGGTTGTAGTCGTAAATATACCAGATCTCCTACCTCAAAGCTCCTCTCAATCCTGTGTCTGTTTGCGTATAACTTCTGCTGATTCTGTGCTTCCTGTAAGTTCTCCCTCAGGACCTTAAGGATATCTTGACTGTCTTGTACCCAATCTTTTGCCTTGGGTGCCCTGCTATCTCCAAAAGCTAAATCTGCGAAGCTCAGTGCTTCATAGCCTTTTAATGCTTTAAAAGGTGGCATCTGGATAGACATATGGTATGTAGTATTGTAGGAGTATTCCCCCAAGTGTAGCCATTTAATCCATGTCCTCTGTTGGCCTGCTACATAATTGTGCAAATACCCTTCAACCCACTTGTTGACAATCTCTATCTTCCCGTCTCTTTGCGGATGATAACTCGTACTTGTAGCGAGTTCTGTCCCTACCAACCTGAATAGCCCCTGCCAGAACGCACTGGTGAATTTACTGTCTCGATCACTGACAATGGTTTTGGGTAGCGCATGTAGTCTGAAAAATAACTCGACTACCTATGCTGCTGAATAATTGGATGAGATAGCAAAGAAGTGAGCAAATTTGGTCAACCGATTTACCACTACATATAAGCAGTCTCGCCCTTGTACTTTGGGTAACCCTGTAATGAAGTCCATTGAGATGCGTTCCCATTGTTGCTCTGGAATCGGTAGTGGCTGAAGTAACCCTGTCGGATGAGTGTGTTCGATCTTGTTTTATTGGCAGATGCTGCAATCTTGATCGTGTTGCATTACTTCCCCTTTGAGGCCCTTCCATGAGAACCTCCCTCGGATTTGCTGGTAGGTCTTCAAGAAACCTTGATGCCTTGATAACGACGAATCATGTCAGGATCTTCCTTTTTAAGGCTGATTCTGGGATGAGGTATATCCTGCCCTTGTAATAGATGATGTCATCAATGATTCTATACCGGTCATCCTAGATCTGTGCATCCAATAGCTCACAAGCAAATTTGTCTTTGGAGTACTCTACTAAGAGAAGAGACCTCCAATATGTGGATATACTCATGAGGGATAACAAGGCGGGTTGTTTGGATAATGCATCAGCTACTACATTGTTCTTACCCTTCACATATTCTATCACGAAATCATAGGTCTACACCTTGCTGACACATTTCTGTTGGCGCTCATTTAACTCCTTCTGCTCCAAGAAGTACTTGAGGTTGTTATGATCTGTCTTGATTTTGAATTTGCTGCCCACCAAGTACTGTCTGAATTTAGTGAGGGCATGTAAGATGGCTAACATCTCTTTGTCATATATGGAGTAGTGGCGCTGGAAAATGAGAGAAAATATCCAACTGCTACATCATGGTAGCCCAACTACAATATATGTAATAACAAGAAGATACCTGAAGATTTGAAGGAAAAACATGTGAATTCTACTCCTTCTTTGGCTTACAATACTTCTTTAATCAGGTTGGTCAAGAATCTCAGATTCCATTATTGAACTAAGCACATCAACACAATGTACTATCTGATTCGATATCATGTAGAGGCCAAGACCACTTGAGATACTATTCCACAAGTGAGCAAATTGCAGACATCTTCACCGTAGCTCTTGGAAGAGAAAATCATGAAAAGTTCAACAAGATGCTTGAACTCACAAACATTGCATCAGATTAAGTAGGGGAATGTTACCAATAAACTATAGAGGTATCATGACATCTTCGAAGTTGAAAGCCAATGGTCACTCTTTAGTGCATGATTAACTAATCCTCGTTAATGAAAAATCATCCAAGCATTGGAGTTATTCTAGGACTGTCATTTAGTTCTAAAGAAGATTTAGGGTTTTAAAAAGAAATATTTTTTAGCGAGAATGAAGTTTAGTCTCAAGTCCTATAGAAAGAATCTTTTTATCTTATATTTTCTTGTTGGTTGTTGTGCAAGAGCCATCTTTATACATTGGAAGAGTCTTAATACAAATCATATTTGGCTTTGGAGGTAAAGACTTGGAGATTCTTGTTGATGTGTGGTGTTCTTCTTGGTATTGTGCTTATCTATTGGAGGTAATATTGCTAAGATTGTCCATTTTATTTTTAGTCTTGGGCCATTGAAGGAATAGTACTGTCTAGTCAGATTGGATCCAAAGTTGCATGAAACATCGAAAGGTGTACAAGTTTCGTAAATGAGAACGCTTGGAAACGAGAATGATAAATTGATTTGTAGGTAGGTTTAGAAATGATTTAGAGGTTAATTTGTTTTCATTTTCCATAATCTAGGATTTTTAGACTTCACATGTGTTCCAAGCCGCTTATGGGATCTTGGGGGGTTTCGAAAAGTTTTCAAGTTTCCATGGGTTTTGGTACTGGTACGTGGGCATTTTAGGTGTTTCGTGCAACATAGATTTGATCTATGGTAAGTTAGTCTCTATCACTGTTTCAATTGTTATTGTGCATTAAAGAGATGTAATTTTTTGCATTGTTATTTCATTTAGATGGTGCAATATTAACCACCTTTGTGTAGGGCACATGCAAGAAAGGAAGTAAAAGAGGGAGTCTCTCCTTCCTTTTTTGATTGCAATCAAACTCTCCAATAAATCTATTGAGGTAAGGTTAGCCTAGAAAAATCCTATTTTGTCGATGATATTTTTGAGCAAGGGCCTGTAAGGAATTCTAAAGTGACACTTTTTTCCCCAGGTATTTGGCACTAATGTCTTCTTGCAACCATCGACCTATGAATAAAATG
Source organism: Pseudotsuga menziesii (assembly GCA_001517045.1). Taxonomy (NCBI): domain Eukaryota; kingdom Viridiplantae; phylum Streptophyta; class Pinopsida; order Pinales; family Pinaceae; genus Pseudotsuga; species Pseudotsuga menziesii. The sequence continues at coordinate 299,965 of LPNX010016835.1, forward strand.
GAAATATTGTTCTTTGGTGAAATCTCCTAGTACTAACCTTTAAGATAAATCCTTGTACATTTTTTTACTTAGATCTAACTGGTTTTATTTGAATGTCTCAAGCTTAGATTTAATGTAGATAATGGATGTGAAATATTTATCATAGACACATCTTTAGATTCAAATTTAATGGTAATGCATTGATTTTATGACATATAATATCTTTTATTTGAGTAAGTACTTTGAATTATAAATTTGGAAATTGTATTCTAGGGTATGATTTTTTATTTTTATATTTGTTTCTTCATGTATCCATAAGAAGACTAGTATATTGGTTTTGTTTTCATTGCATATCTTTAACATTTGGATTTTTGTATTTACTTATTATATTTCACAAGTTATTTATTATTTAATTGTGGTGACCAGTAAATTTCTGCAATCTAGAATTTACACATAAGTATTAATAAATCCAGATTTAATAACTCATAAGGGTGTAATAGTTTATCATTTATTTTTCGAGTTATATAAATATATTTCTGCATTAAATTCCAACAAGCTATATCTCTTTTTATTGCAGAATTTAGTTAAGTAAACGACCTATTTTTCAAAGTAAACGACCTATTTTTCAAGTATATCTTTAGGCATTTATTTAACTTATTAATTATGGAAATTGCAGTTTTATTTCTGTTTGTAGAAGTGTCTTCTTGTCTTGTCTACTCGAGATTTTTGTATTGTGTATGTCAAATGATTATAATATAATTTTATCAATTTACATATCGAGTGAAATACTTGATTATTTCTCTGAGTTGGAGGGGCCTCATATGGGAATCATGTTTTTATGCCTCTTAAAGGGATCATGTTAAGGCAGAACACAATCTAGCATTTTATGAAATTATGTGATGTTCTAATGTACTTTATTCAAATACAACGTTTTCATCCTTTTAGTGGTGTATTGAGACTTGCATTTTATCCCTTTCCTGTAATTTAAGTGGTCCATTCTTCTACTTTGCTTTTCTTGACCCTCGGGTGATGTTTCAACTATAATAAAAATAGAAAACTGGGGAAAATGAGCCATGGGACATTTTCTTGTATTATCTAGACCATTTTCTTTGGTAGCATTTTGAGGGAAATCCAGTATCCTGGATTTGTCGGATGGTGAAATCTTGGCCATTCTAGAGTCTTCATAAGTGGTAGGGTGGGATGCGGTTGTGTCACCTTTTATTAACATGGGGAGTGGAAAACCCCCGAGTAACTGCAGATTGTCAATCACAATACCCAACATGATCTTGGATTTTTGTGACCTTTTTGTTGTAGTGATCTCTTGGCTTTGAAAACGCCTTAGACTCTCTTTAGCTATCGATCCCTATGGTGAGATTGATCTTGGCCATTCGTGAATTTTCTCTTTTCGGGTTCTGCTTCCCCTTTTCCATGTTGCAGCTTGTTTTCAATTGTTGATTTGATTAGTTGGTTAGATCTCGTTAATTGGCGGCTTTCCCAATATGCCTACTCCTTTTAGCAACACTCCCATGATGTGATGTGGGCCATAGATGGGTAAGGTAGGATGAAGTGTGTCCATTGGCAATTTTTTCTCTTATAGAGTGCTTTCCATTTTTACAAACCTTGCGAGCTTCTTGTTGTCATTGATTTATGGAGCAGGTGAGATCTTGATTGTCCGCGACTTTTGTCCTTTGAGGTCTTTGCCAAACTAGTTGATACCGAGCATTGATGTAGAATGTAGATAGACCTTCGGTGGGGTGAAGGAAAACTGTCTGTTCTCTTTCAAGCTCATATAAGGGTTGTTTCTTTGTGTTACTGCACAAACTAGCATGTGAAATATAAGCCTAGAAGAACAATGCTAGCACATGAGCAATTAAGAGGGAGGTCACTGTCACCACACTAGTCCTCTTCTACACATTAGGTTGGCGCTTCTCGAACACAAGGGGGCATCTCTATGATAGGATTACTAAGACTATGTTAAGAAGGCTCAAGGTGATATGAAGTGATAACTTAATAAAACATTGATGTCTGATAAAAATTTAAAGGAGTGATGGAAGGATCAAGAGACTAGTGCCTATACCAACAAGGGAAAATGGAGTCAAGAAGCCAATATGGAAGGGCAAGTCCATGAATGATTAAGACAGCAAGGGCCACTAAATCATGGCACAAGAGGTGCTAACATTCTGAAAGGTGAATGTAGAAAATAGACTAGGAGGGCCCAAAAGGTGCCACATCAAAACATTTCTAATGAGGTGTGACTTACACATTGAAGTTATATGAGCAACAACTCTAGAAGATGATAAGAGCGAGCTAATAGATCCACACAATAGACATCAAAGGGAAATACAAGAATAGACTCCTCATGTAAAACGTGTTGAAGTTTGTAGTGAGGATAGGTGCTTCTATGTTGGCTTGTGTCTAGCACCTCAAATTGTAACTCTCTTTGTAAAAGGTAACCTTTATAACACTTTCTGTAAAAGATCAATTAGCTCTTGGTATTTGAGGGCCCATGATATTGGGTGTCCCATGGTATTTGCATAAAATGAATGTTATAAAAGTGTCTGATGGAGAGTTAGTGAGACATATCGAGAGAGGTTGATCAGTAAGTGATCAAATCTAAGAGAGGGATTTTCTTAGAGGCTTTGGAGCGAGTGATTCTCTCAAGCTGGAGTTGTCTTCAGTGATTAAGGGTTTGAGCCAAATTCAGAGTGAGAGTTTGAGTCTATCTCTAGTTGACTGTAAGTGTTGAAGCATTCCTGTGACTCAGAAAATAATAAAGACAATCTGTTGCTGGTTTTCCCTAGGGATTGTGGATTCCAAGGTATATCTTGTTTAACTGAGTATGGTACTTTTGTTTATATTCCACTGTGCATTAGTAATCAATGTGTTGAAATTGTTGATTCAGTTTTTATATGCATTATAAATTTGGGTATAAAAATCAGTGAATGAATTGCAATCAGATCTGATCATTAAAAATTAAAATGGTATCAGAGCTTAAACTAAGAAGATTAGAAAATCAGTTTGTGACGAGGTTTTTTCTAGGACATTAGGAAAGAGGCAATGAAATAGAGCAAAGAGAGGGAAACTTGCAGGTTGCAGGCGACACATAAAACATTATGGATTCCGTATGACCGTACGATTGTATTGTACAATCGTACAGGTTAATTTTTTGAAGGTCTTCGTGTTTCAGGCCATTTCCAAAATTCTGGAAAATTTGAATTTTTGGGTGGTCTGTACAGTCCATCAAAAAATCCGTACAGACGTACGGAATCTGTACGGGCGAACTGTGCAAGCATGCAGAATTTTTGTAGAACTGTATTTTGTAGATTTTTGTGGGGTGACTGAAATTTTCAGTTTTGTGTTCAATCCTGAAAATTTTGCAGTTTTCAGATTTTTCCTTAATCAAGGAGAGTGTGTTGTTGGTACTATTGATTAGTTAGGCAAATGATGGTTGAGTTATGGAATTTTTTTGGAAGGTTGGGTTGCAAGTTCTGCAGGGATTGCAAAAGTTTTTGTTGTCGTGTAGGACAAAGGATCGTTTGGATGGGACATCCACCAGTTGTAGGGTTATCTCACAGGACCAGAAGAAGCATGTGGTTGATATGGATGTTTCACTCGTTGCATATCTCTCTAGCTTAATGTCCACCGGTGTTTGGTACTTTGACAATGATGCTTCATGTCACATCACTGAAGCACGAGACTATTTAACCAGCCTAGAGGAGCACAACTTTGACTTCTACTTTGAACTTGGTGACAACAGTAAGTACAGTCCAGCAGGCACAGGGACTGAAGTTTCAGAGGGAATCCCGAAAGGCATTATTGGTGAAGGATGTACTATATGTACCAGAGTTGCAGAAGAACTTGATTTTGGTTTCGACCTTGGAGGTCAAAGGGTTTGTGGTAACTTTTCAGGATGGGAAAGTCTACATCCATCTCAAGGGATCTAGTTTCAGCTCGACGAAAGTAATTGGGGTTAGGAAAAAAAAGTTGTACAGACTCCAATTCGAACATGCCAATGCGTTGGTTAGCAGCAATTGCTGTCATGATGGTGAGTTATGGCATATACATATGGTACATTTGCATCATGGAGCACTCAAAGTGCTTAGGCAGATAGTGATTTGTTTGTGTTCTTTCAGTACATACCATCATAGTGTAAGTAAAGGGTGTGCCATTGGCAAGTATGCTAAGACTTCCTTTTCGAGGAGTGATAACAGGTCCAAAGAGATCTTGGATCTGATCCATTCAGATATTTGTGGGCCCATGTCAGCCGTGTTTATTGGAGGGTTAGGAATCAGGATATTATATGAGCTTCATAGATGACCATTCTAGGAAGACTTGGATCTATTTATTGAAGAGCAAGGAATCTAGAGAAGTCTTGAGACACTTCCAAGAGTTCAAAGCTCTTGTGAAGAACCAGACTTGGAAGAGGACGAAGGTGCTTAGAACAGATAATGGAGGCGAGTACACCTCGAATTCCTTCAAGGACTTCTGTGTGGATGCTGGAATCAAGGCTATGCTACATGATTAAGATCTGCCTATGTGTTATGGGCAGAAGCTTGCCACGCTGTAGTCTATCTGCAAAACAAGAGCTCACACAAAGTATTGGGGAAGATGACCCCTAAAGAGGCATTCACATCCGAGAAACCAGAGATTAAACATCTTCACATCTTTAGGTGCTTAGTATATTGTCATGTCCTAGTTGAGAAGAGGATGAAACTTGAGGCAACAGCTGAGAAGGGCATTTTTGTTGGGTACAACAAAACTTCAAAAGCCTATATGGTGTACATTCCAGTATTGAAGAAGGCAGTGGTGCATAGGGATGTCAGATTTGAGGAGGATAGGACTTTCAAGGAAGTCTTGTGGATCCATGCTAGTTGAAGCAGAAACTCAGGAGCAAGAAGACCAAAAGCAGAGGCTAGACCACGATCACAGGTTACAGGTATGTCGATGAGTGTTTAGAGTGAGCAACATGATCATGAGGAGGAGTAGGATCAATTCACCTGGGTCGAATCTTCTAGGAAGAAAAAGCCAAAGTGGGCAGAGTGAACCTTGAAGGAGGTACATGAGCTGTTGGATGCTCCAATGACATCAGTCAGGACAAACATACCACCACAAAGATTTTCCAGTTATATGTCACTAGTAAGTAACATTATTGATTCTGAGCCTTCCATCTTTGAGGAGGCTGCAGATCAACAAGTCATGAGGATGCCATGGTGGAGGAGTATTCTTCCATCATGAAGAATGATGTGTGGGATATAGTGCCTAAACTAGAGGGAAAGTAAGTGGTGATCTCCAAGTGGATCTAGAAGATCAAGCATACTGCAGAATGTAGCGTGGAGAAGTTGAAGGCAATGTTCGTGGCAAGGGGGTTCTCCCAGAAAAGGGAGTTGATTATGAGAAGACTTGTTCTCTCATTGCCAGATATACTTCCATTAAAGTTGTCATGTCTATTGCCTTAGAGATGGGGTGGAAGATACATTAGATTGATGTGAAGACAATGGTCTTCAATGGGGTGATTGAGGAGGAAGTGTATATAGAGCAACCTCAGGCCTTTGAGTTTCATGGGAGGAATTCTCATGTGCGCAAGTTGAAGAAGGCTCTGTATGGACTCAAGTAGGAACTTATAGCTTGGTATTCTAGGATTGACAATTATATGTTGAGTATGGGCTTCGTCAAGAGTGAGGTGGATTTCAACCTTTACTTCCTGTTGGTTGGTGATGATACACTCATTCTTGTACTATACGTAGATCACTTGTTTCTGATAGGATCATAGAAGCTCAGAACAAGATGCAAGAGGGACCTTGCAAAGGAGTTCGAAATTAAGGACTTGGGATTGATGCACTATTTTTTGGGATTGGACATATGTAAACGTGAAGGTTAGATTTTCCTTGGTTAAGGAAAATATGCAGTTGAGGTTTTGAGGAGATTGGGGATGGACTGAAAGCCTATGATTATGTCCATGATCACCAACTTGAAGAAGCGCTGAATGCTTCTGAGTCAGAGTTGGTGGATTCCATGCTGTAGAAATAGTTGATTGGTTCTTTGATGTATCGGGTCAACACCCGATCGAATATTTGTTTTGATGTGAATACCCTTAGCCAGTACACTGTGGAACCAAGGAGGGTGCAGTGGATAGAATACAAGCTTGTCCTTAGTGATCTGAGAGGTACAATGGAGTATGGATTAAGATATGTTCGGGGTGATGGAGTGCAGTTCGTGGGCTACATAGAATCTAGATTTCAATTGGGCAGGCAGTGCAGTGGACAAAAAAAGCACCCCCACGTGTTGCTTTAGCTTGGGCTTAGGAGTTGTTTCTTGGCTCAGCAGGAAGCATAATTCAATGGCACTTAGTTTTGCAAAGGTTGAGTACATGGTAGCCAATTTGGCGAGTTGTGAGGCCTTTTGGCTTCGGAAGATGGTCACAGGGTTATTTGGTCAGGAGTTGGATCCGACAGTCATCTACAATGACATTCATAGTTGCATGAATCTCTTTGAGAATCGAGTCTTTCATGACCGATCAAAGCACATCAAGATCATGTATCATTTCATTAGGGACAAGGTTCAAAGAGGAGCTGTGAAGCTCTAGTACATTTCCACAGATGGGCAACATCCTCACTAAAGGATGCCTAAAAGCAAGTTTGAGTTCTTCAGGGACAAGTTAGGTGTGGTGCAGAACACCTTCCTCACTAACAGGGAGTATTGAAGTTTGTAGAGAGGCTAGGTGCTTCTATGTTGTCTTGTGTCTAGCACGCAGAAATATTCTCAAATTGTAACTTTCTTTGTAAAAGGTAACCTTTATAATACTTTATGTAAAAGGTCAGTTAGCGCATGGTATTGGAGGGCCCATGGTATTCGGTGTCCAATGGTATTGACCTTAGGGTATTTGCATAAAGTGAATGTTATAAAAGTGTCTGAGGGAGAGTTAGTGAGACATATTGGGAGAGGTTGACCAGTAAGTGATGAAATGTAAGAGAGGGATTCTCTTAGAGGCTTTGGAGAGAGGGATTCTCTCAAGCTGGAGTTGTCTTCAGTTATTGAGGGTTTGAACCAGAGTCAAAGAGTGAGGGTTCGAGTCTATCTCTGGTTGACTGTAAGTGTTGGAGAATTCTTGTGAATTACAAAATAATAAAGACAATTCGTTGCTGGTTTACCCTAGGGATTGAGGTTTCCAAGGTATATCTTGTGCAACTGTGTATGGTACTGCTTATTTTTATTCTGTTGTGCATTAGTAATCAATGTGTTGTAATTTCTGATTCAGTTTTTATATGCATAATAAATTTGGGTATAAATATTAGGGAATATATTGCAATCAGATCTGGTTATTAAAAATTAACAAAACCCTTCTAGCGTGGTAGATATACCCTTCTCATATAGCTCAAAAAAAGAAGTTCTAGCAATTTGTCGCATCACCAATAACATATAGAAATATAAAGATAAGCCTCACATTGATAAGTTAAAACCATTACACTTAACTTATGCTAAAAAAGAACATATCTAGTAAGCAACAAGGAGGGGGGAACTCCAAAATTTCAACCATAACAAATAATGGAGAGGGAAAACCTTTACATAGGTTTGAGCTCAATCTCCATCTACAATAAACACTAAAACAAGTAATATCCAAGGTAAAATCTTAGGTCTAACCTAAGAATACATAAACAACCAATATTTACTAACTAATTAAGGTGGACACGGTCAACGATACATAAAATTGTGGTGGTCATGTCACGTGTACAATCTTTAACAAGAAGATCTCTAAAAGGTGGGACATGTCCATCAAAAGGGTAATAATAATATGCCATACTCCAATCTCTAGCCTCAAAAAGACTCCAAGTGTAGTGCTCCAATAACAACTTCTCAA